>SDVV010007097.1:0-17989 GCA_016164225.1 Gammarus roeselii
GGTCTCCCCCCCCCTCTCCCCCCGTCCGTTAGCTGACTTGGGGCACCAAACCAGTTCCGGAACCCTCTGCCCCCCGCCCCCCAATTCTGCGCGCACCCTGCGTACAAACCGGTTGAGTCAAGGTGCATGCATCGCGCCAAAACTAACTCTATTTATACCTATCTAATTCCTTCGCATTTGCGTTTTCGCACCTATACCTACTACTTATATGAACTATCTACCTTTCACTCTGAGTCAGTGGGGGGAGGATTGAGTAGCTGGATGAAATTACATTTGCAGAGAGGGATTCCGGTAATCCATGCCCATGAGCATATGCCGGTTGAAGAGATAAGGCGGGCTCCTTCCAGTAAACGTCTGAAATAAAAAACACAGCGACTGTGCCGAACACAGTTCAGTGATGAACTGTGTTTCGTCCGAAATATGGGCGTTTTTCAGAGTGTTGGGAACTTAGTGTGTGAATTAATTAAGTTGATCTATTTTTGATGTCCAAACGAAAATTGTGCCCTTTCATTATGATTGTGTTAACGTAAACCACCTTGACTGTGTTAACGTATATGATATAAAAATGCTTATTTTCGTAATACGCCCTTCAGGCAGTGAAAGGGTTTTCTCCGGGCTGCTCGATCCAAACCTCAGACGAGGAAAAAAAGGGACCACCTTCACGATCGGTCTGGCTGTTATACTTAAATTGTCGCTAGGCAATTTCTGCAACCGAGAGTCCCAGCAGCATGCAGTATAGATGAGTACCATTAATATTTAATAGTGGGAGATAAAGGTGGTGATATAAATAATTCAAGCATGGCCTAGTAGTAATTTAGTATTTTGGGTACGTGGAAAGTGTCTGTAGTAGGTTGGTATTTTTCATGTGTATTTTTATTTCCTACTTTGTTTACATTTCATTATTTATAGGTAAATCACATACGTGTTATAGACTAGATGTGTGTGGCGCGGCCACATTTATGTGTTTAGGGATGTATCGGTAATATGCAGACCCGTGTCACACATCTCTTTCATGTCCGTATAAACAATAGACCCTTGATGGGTGGAGGGCTACCGTCAAAACATCAGTTCCAGACATTATTTCTTGTCATATCTGCGTAATAGCGTGTATGGGGTGACTGTACATTGATATTTGGCAATAGCACTGTTAATGGCATTTTCGGGGTGACTGTACATTGGTGGGGCATATTCACTTGAATTTAGCGGGCTCAAGCCAGCGTTGAGACCCCTTCTGAGTAGCAGGTCTGGAGCAGATAAACCGCTCCAAACCGCTCCCATTTACTCGCGTAACGGCGTGTGATACCGGGGCTCGGTGTGATTTTGCCCTTCTCAGTAAATTTCGTTCACGTAAAATTCGGCCGAGCAGTGCTGTACCTTTCAAATTTCAGTGTGTTATGTCTCTATGGGACTTTTGTGTCCCATTTCAATTCCTGAATTTTCTAGACGGAATGTGACATTGGCAATTTGATGGCTTAATAAGTGATATTTTTTTCCATATTTTACTATTTCCTTGCCTCATTGGTGGTACTGCTTTTATATTAGTGGGTCTAGTTCACATAAATTGCAGCATAATTTATGGAAATTTTAACTAACTGCAATTCATTTTAGTGTGTGGATCTTATTTCCCCTTATTTAAATTTTCAATTGTGAATTTATGTCTATATAAATGTGAAATTTTAAACTTCAGCTTATATTATTGTGTGGATCTTATTTATCTCATTTTAATTCGTATTTTATGTACATCAACTGTGAGGTGTTAATGTATTATTTGGTGTTTGGGATCGATTTTTCCTGTTTAAATGTCGAGAAATCTGACATTTGGCTGTAATAGTGTGAACGGGAGCGAACAAGTGGCGCCTATACCTTTGACTTTCGTGAATTTGATAGCAGAGTTATTTTTCTTCATTATATGAGCCTGCACACGGTTTTATTTCATTTTGGAACTGAATGATGCCGATTGCGCATTGTAATTTGATTTGCTTGATTTTTCTGCAAGGGGATTGTTGTTTTCTTGGCACGCAGCCGCTGCGATGCTGAAGCTCCGATGGAGACGCATCGGCTGACCATACAAGCACCGCGCGTGCTGCTTGGGTGTGCTCCTGCCAGCCGGTCAGCAGCGCAGGTAGCCGGTCACGAAGTATGGAGCTAGCGCCGCACATGGCCTCTTGAGGGTGTGCAGGAAACTATGCTGCATTCTCATACAGCTGCCTCGATTTTGGGGGATGCTGTCACAAGCGGGTTAGTGGACCTACCTTTGGGGAGAAGGAGAAAAGGGTGTATGACATGAAATAGATCACACTGAGAGTGTAGGGACGGCCGATCTATCGTCACTGAACCGTTGCTAAGCTGAGCGGGGTCCATCTGGGCGATGTTTACGTAGGCATACGCTGCAACGCTTAGGGTCACTGAACAGCTTTTAAGGGAATATTGACCGCAGAGCGAGCGTTATCAAATGAGATAATCGCGCAGGTAAATGCGGCCACAATTAGAGTGTGTTAGGGTAAGTTAAGCTACTAAGGCTTGTCATGCAAGAACGTAGGGCCATACCATGTAGAAACGAAGCTGGAGTTATGAGATGAGAAAATTGTAAATTTCAAGGTGCCGTGCAGGCGAGACGACAAATCACGGCACCCTTGCAAAGACTATAATTAATGAGTTGGGGAATATTGAAGCACCGATGAGGGTAGGCACAGGGAACATCTCGCTGGGGAAACACAAACCAAAATTCGCAAATTTATGTACTAGCAATGTTCGAAACTCCGTAAAATAAGCGAAGCGAAGACAGTAAAAGTTGTATCTGCAGCCGTTGATCTGAAATGCCAGTGCCATTTGCCTGCATTTCAATATGATGCGTCATGACACGGGAAATTTGCTATAGCAAATGGTCACGGGTACCTGCGTTTGTCGTACCGAATATTGACGGATTAATCATGGAAACATGTCATAACGTCAGAGGTAACGTAAGCTATGCAAGGGCTTCCTCACCCAGACGTACATGGAGTGGATAGCTTATGGTCCTTTGATTAGTGTTAGGACGTAGCCTATCTTCCCTCGAGAACCAAACGCACCATAGAGCCTAGCAAGAAGGAAGGAGGCAGAACACAAGCGTGGGAAAAAAGATGGGATGCGCAGGATGTATAGATGACCCTTCGAAGGAAATTTCTTCCTTTTTATTTCTATTTTGTGACATAAAAATCTCATAATGTGAGTACGCTCCTCTGTGGACACGGAAATTCGTGAGCTTATGGACTGTTAAGGCACTTGTGAAGGAGGGCAAATGAAGTATTATCGGGGAAGCCCTGGCATCGATCGAGTTTGTGTTTTTCCGCTATGGTAAATATTCTAACCGAAACAATACTGGGTAAACACCGACGACTTCTGTCGACTTCTGTATTGATTAATCATTTCTAAATGCCGCAATCAAAGCAAGGCGAAAACAGATAAGGCAGCACTGGCAGTAGTAAGGTTGATCTGGAAATGGCAGTACCATCGCATGCATTTATGACAAGATGCATTGTGATATAGGAAATTGATGTAGTAAATTTTCATAGGTATCTGCATTTTGCCGCACCGAATATTGACGGAGTAAGACATAGATACATGTCTAAACGTCAAAGGTAATGAAGGCTGTGCAAGAGTTTTCCAGCCAGACGTACAAGGACTGGAAAAGCTTATGATCCTTTGATTAGTATCACAATGTAGCTCAGCTTCTTCGATAACCAACGCAACATAGAAAATAGCGAGAAGGAACAAAGCAGTACTCAAGCATGTGGAAAATAATAGGTTTTGTATATTGTATATGTGACCTTGAAGGGAAATTTCTCCTCTGTTGATGAAAAAATTTCAGCGGAAGGGGGAATTATTGATATGAAGTAGGCCAGTCAGGCCGAGAATTGATAAAAGTTGACGGAAGTCGACAGACGTGCTGTTTATAGCCGACAAGTCGGCAGAGATGCGGTGCATAGCTAAAGTGGTTATATCACAAATGCATCCGCCGTACGCATTGTTAATTGTCCCGGCTGATTTAAAGAGGCAGCAGGTCGCATTTCAAAGTCATCTTCGAAAGCTCGCTTCCTGTTCCAACCCGAGAAGCTCGTCCGCTGCGTAGATGCAGGTGTCAGGGGCATCATACAGGGCGGTGAATGTGTAGGAGCAGAAGTTTCTACCATTTGGTGTTCTATTTGTATTGGAGGATTTTGATACTTTCTGCATGAAGACAAGTGCACTGTGATGACTGTCCTTTAGGTGAATGAATAACTTGATACCTGACGGGTTGTTATTTAAGTGTGGCTTGATGGACCTTATAGTTGTTTTAGGGCAGCCATCGTCCTGAACAATGTTAATCTGATGTCCCAGAGCATTGTTCAACATTGTGGGGATCAAGTCTCCCATGTCTTGATTGTAGTTTTTGTTGTAGAAATACGCTTCCTTATATATCTGGTAGGCGTCTTTGTAATTTTTATTTTGAGAGGAAACCCGAATATTAGTCCATGTTTGTGTCGGCCTCCTTCCATGCGACGCTAAGTAACGAGACAATGTCTTGTTTGGGACAATACCCATATTGGTATTCCCATGATTGACTATGAGCGTGTATTAGGCAATAACCATCTGTGGGGGTTGACATTAATTGTAATTTGAGGTTATTTATTACCTACCTTAGTGATTTTATTGGATCTGTGTATATGTGGATTTTTATATCCTGTATCCCTGCTAGTTTGTGAGTGGCTGTTGATTTCATGGGGATGATGGATAGGCGCCAAATGGGACCTGTTGGTCTGAGGATGATGATTGGGCCTCGATTGGGAGCTTTTGGTGTGACAAGGATGATGAGGGGATTCTGTTTGTGAGCTGTTCTTATTGGGATGCTGAGGAGGCGCAGATTGGAAGTAGTTGGTGAGGTGATGACGATGAGGGGGCGCTGATTGGAAGCTACTGGAGTGAGTATAGTAAAGAGGTGCTGAATGTGAGCTGATTGTGTTGTGATGATGTGTTGATTTGTTGTGTTGGTCGCTGTTTTGTAGTTGTTGACTTTTGTGTGATGTGGAGGCGTTGATTGGAAGGTGTTGATGTGAGTATGATTAGGAGGCGATGGCTGGGAGCTGCTTGTGTTAGTATGATGAAGGGTCACTGATTTGGAGTTGTTGGCGTTTAGGTGATGAGGAGACATTCATTGGAAGATGCTGGTGTAAGTATTGTGAGGAGACGCCTCCTGGGAGCTGTTTGTGTTTATGTTTGGTTGATGAGGGGTCGCTGTTCTGGATTTGTTGTCGTTGGTGTGATGAGGAAGCTCTGATAGGAAGCTGTAAGTGAAATGACGATTAAGGGTGATGACTGGGAACTATTAGTGTACGGATGATGAGGGGCCGCTGACTGGGAGCAGTTAGTGTGTGGATGGTAAGATGACTCTAATTGGTAGTTGTTGATAAAGAGGTGATGACGATACACTGATGGGTAACTGTTGGTGTGCGGACGGTGAGGAGGCACTGGTTGTTAGTTGTTGGTATAGGGGTGGTGATGAGTCGCTAATTAGTAGTTTTTGGTATAGGGGTAGTGAGGAGGCGCTGATTGGTAGTTGTTGGTATAGGGGTGATGAGAAGGCGCTGATTGATGGTTGTTGGTGTAGGGGTGGTGAGGTGGCTCTATTTGGCAGTTGTTGTTATAGGGATGATGAGGAGGCGCTGATTGATAGCTGTTGGTATAAGGGTGGTAAGGAGGCACGGATTGGTAGTTATTGGTATAGGGGTGATGAGAAGGCGCTGATGGGAAGCTATTGGTGTGCGGATGGTGTGCGGGTAAGGAGACGCTGATTGGTAGTTGTTGATATTGGGGTAGTTAGGAGGCGCTGATTGGTAGTTGTTGGTTTAGGGGTGATGAGGTAGCGCTGATGGGAAGCTGTTGGTGAGCAGATGGTAAGGAGGAGCTGATTGGTAGTTGTTCGTATAGGGGTGATGAGGAAGCGCTGATGGGTTTGTGTTCGGATGGGGAGGAGGCGTTGATCGGTAGTTGTTGTTATTGGGGTGGTGAGGAAGCGCTGATTGGTATTTGTTGGTATAGGGGTGATAAGGTGGCGCCTGGAGGGAGCTGCTGGTGTGCGGATGGTGAGAAGGCGCTGATTGGTAGTTGTTGGTATAGGGTGGTGAGGAGGAGGCGCTGATGGGGAGCTATTGGTGTGCTGATGATGATGAGGCCATGATTGGTAGTTGTTGATATTGGGGTGGTGAGGAGGCGCTGATTGGTAGTTGTTGGTATAAGGATGGTGAGAAGGCGCTGATTGGTAGTTGTTGGTATAGGATTGATGGGGAGCTGTTGGTGTGCGGATGGTGAGGAGGCGCTGACCAGTAGTCGTTGTTATAGGGGTGATGAGGAGGAGGCGCTGATGGGAGCTATTGGTGTGTGGATAGTGATGAGGCACTGATTGGTAGTTTTTGATATTGGGGTGGTGAGGAGGCGCTGATTGGTAGTTATTGGTATAGGGATGATGAGGAGGCGCTGATTGGTAGTTGATGGTATAGGGGTGATGAGGAGGTGCTGATGGGGAGCTGTTGGTGGGCGGATGATGGTGAGGAGGCGTTGATTGGTAGTTGTTGTCATAGGAGCACTGAAGAGGTGCTACTTGAGAGCTGTAGTCGTTGTGTTGGGGTGTACCTGGTTTAGTTTGGTGTGCAGTGGCATTGGTGACAGGTAGAGCGAATTAATGGGATGCACGGGGCTTAGTGTGGTTTTAGTTTGGTTGGGTGCACAGCGGCTTGGTCTAAGGGCAGAGGGTTATGAGACGCATTAAAATGGAAGGGCGGTTTACATGTCGTGTGTGCAAATACGGAGTGATGTGTCAGAGATGACAAGCTTATTAGATTGCGCTGGATTAAGGAAAGAAAAAAGTGCCTTGCGTACGTGTGTTTGTCCTGAAATGGTTTTCCATGCAAGCTGCTACTGTGTGTTGGGTCGTAGTACCTGAAGCAGCATTCTTGGTGGTGAGGTAAGTGGGTCTGTTGGGCAGGGCAGGGGGGGAGGTGCGCAAGGTGGCGGGTGTTGTGCACGGTGTCAGTTGACCGTGAGTGTATGTAGTCCACTGTCTTATGACCAGTTTACGGTAGAAGAGGCGTGGGCTGTGACAGTGTGTAATTGGTCGACTCGTGATTGTGTGTCTGCGAAAGAGGTGTGGCAGCGGGAAGCGAAGAAAATGAGGGCACGCAAATATTGTGGTCATTGTGATAGTAGTAGTCTGACAGTAGCTCAACCCAGTGAGGAAGATAACGCGCTACAATGTTGAGGAGTTTGGCCGTTCCGCTTCTATTTGGGTGAAACAATTATGCGTAGCGAGATTTAGTGAGTCTGTTCCTTAGTTGACCGGTTGGAATAACACGAAGTTTCAGGGAGTAACATAGGCTCATGAAATGGTGTCTCTGTTTGATTGACTCGAGTTTGGTGAGTTCAACCATGTATATCCTTGCAGAACAATTCCTTTCGAAGGATGTGTTTGCCATTTTTTTGTGCGCATTTCATCTCTCAATGGTTTTCAGCAGTGCATTAGAGTCAACTCCGTTGATTTTTTGGATAGTACATTTCCTTGTGAGGCAATCCGGTTGTACATTTGCTATGAAGTCATCGTTTATGAGGATTGCAACAGAAGGTTCTGTAGTTTCTCCTGGAGCGCTGTTGGCATTGTGCGCAGCGACGGTTGGTTGTGCTGTTGGATGGGTCTCGCTCGCTGTTGCGGTAGCCATGCAGTGGGTGGCTTGTAGGCCATGGGAGGCAGGGCTGGAGATGTGGGGGTTCGTTAGTGGCTGGAGAGGGGTTGCTAGGGGTTCATTTACAGAGGAGTGGGGAGATAGAGATGGCAAGTTTTTAGTTATTGGAGGGGTATCAGCTGGAGCTTCTTCCAAGAGGGCGGTATCCGCTAGATTCTTTTGTGTTGCAGGGAGACTGCGGAGTTTTAAAGCGTTTGATTCAATGTTTTTCGGCTTTGTTGTGCAATTCATACTTCGGCACAATGAACAATTTACGTCAATTTTGAAGCAAGCGCAGTTTGTGCAATCACACTTGCTACACGCACAGCAGAGCTTTTTGGTGGGAGCTGGGTTGTCACTTGATTCTATTGAGTACAAAAATAAAAATATAAAACGGGCTACAATAGCACTTCACGTGGTCTTATTGTGTATAACTTCCAAAATAACACTTTACATGATCCTTTTGTGTACAAAAAAAAGTGCTGGAATAACATTCATGTTGTTATATTGTGTATAACTTTCAAAATAACACTTCACGTTATCCTATTGTGTACAAAAAATAGAAATAAAAAGCCAACTGGAATAACACTTCAAGTGGTCCTATTGTGTACAACTTCCAAAATAACACTTCATGTGGTTCTATTGTGTACAGCAGGTGAAAAGCGCGCTGGAGATAGTCTCTATTGAATTATAGGAGAAATTGTTATTTAGCCTAGTATATGGTAAACTGTCGACAATGCGCTAAACTGAAGTGAACCTGGGAAATTGTGTCGCTCGGTGTCAGATTAACGAACAATCAAGTCCCGTAAAATTAAAATATGTGGTTTAAAAATCAACTGCGGTAACATCAATCAATGAGGCTTATAGATTTCACACAAGAAATGGAACACTGTCGATAGTTCGCAAAACTCATGTGCACTGAGAAATTGTGTGGCTCACTCAGCTTCGAGATCATTTTAGTCGAGTCAAATTTAAAAGCATCTGACTCACGAACAATCGAGCCCAATTATGTTCTGATAGAGCGTTTGAAGTACAGACTACCAAACTAACAAACAATGAGGCCATGTGGGATTCTGATCAGCGTGTATAATTATTTTCTAAGTGACAGATAATGAGACATTGTAGAGTTTTGTAGAACGCGCGGAAGATTTTATACTCCCGGCACTTTGAAAAGCAACAAACAATTAAACCGGATAAAATTACCTTTCACTCAGTTGATGTACTTACTACAACAGAGGGTATGCACACCAGGTGCCGCAGTTGTGTGCGGCCTCTCAAGAAATCTGGTGGTTGATGATATCTGCGGGTTTCTTGACTGGAAAGTTTAGTGCCTGCTCCTGTGTTCGTCAGTCGAGCGCTCGACGAGCGCACGCTGTAGCAGGGATCAAGGCTCGTAAGGGTGTGATGTTTGGCTCTTGGATGAACCTTTCAAAGGTTGAGGCTCACAGTCAATGGGTTCTGGTCCTCTTGAGAGCAGTTGTTCATGATTTGGTGTGCTGGGGTTTGTGACTGACGAGCCTGACCTGTTGCTGTCGACTGCTAAGCCTCTTGTGGCTCCTTTGTTGTGTGACGGTGCATGTGGATTGCAAGGCTGGTGCCGTTCGATGATTGCTGTAGATGATGTAGTTACTATGATTTAGATGTAAGATGTGGTGTCTTCTAACATCATGTTCTGGTATTGGGTGAATTAAGTTGCATGCGGTACGAAGTCAGTGTGTGTGACCTGATGAGTGAGGCCTCGATGTAGAGGAGCGGCGTGCGGGGGGTGGTGCATTGTTCTGGAAGCAGGGGTGAGGCAGCGGTAGCGTATCGGCTAGGAGATAAACAGGAAACCGGCGATGGTGGGAAGGGGAATGAGGGCTTGGTTCTGGGGCTATGGGCGGCTCCTGGAGCTCGTGGGGTAGTGTATGGAGCCACTCATCTCACTTGAGATAATTTCAGTTAGAATTCCACGGTATCTTGCTGAAAAACATACAATCGACGTGATTTTTCTTGATTAAATAACTGATGAAAGTTTTTTCTCGACAATATTATTGACGTAATTTTTTTTCTTGATCAAATAAATAATTGAGAGATCTCTTTACTTCATCCAAACAGCCCCTCCCCCCACAATGCACTTTTGCCACTCTTCGGGAGCTGCACTACTACACGTCTGAACTCCACGACTATCCGACGCAGTCACATGTCTGTACTTCCATTAGGTGGTTGTAGGTTATCTACGTGTGCCTTGTGCACAAACAGTTGATGAACACTTGGTCTCTTCTATTGGAGAATAAGATTTCTCATTCACCAACCAAGGGTTTAACTGCAAGCATTTTTTTGTCACCTCTGTTGCCACATGTCATTCCATTGACATGTTAAACGAGAGTTGATGATAGGGAACCAATCTCAGTAGTGTATGGGACACAAGTTAACGAGCCAATGTAGTGAGCAACATATCGACAAACTCATTAAAATAATTAAATTCTTAAACAAGACGCTTGTGGTGAAAATAAACTCAGCATAAGGCAAAATTGATAGAAGCCCGAGATCCTGCAGCAAGTCGATGGGCAGGAACCTCCACAGCTCTTGAAATTACGGCCAGTCAATGGTCAGTAGTTAATAAAGGAGCGAGTATGCCCGGCTGAGAACCGGAGCGAGTATGACCGGCTGAGAACCGGAGCGAGTATGCCCGGCGTCTACGGTCAGCGAGTATGCCCGGCGTCTCCCAGGCGCGAATATGCCCGGCGTGAGCGGTGTTGATTGTTGTTAAACGCTGGTGAAATTCGCTGATCTTGACACCACTTACCGCCCGTCTTTTGGAGCGTGTGGCTCAAACAGTGAAACCGTCTTGGTGACAGTCTCATTTGAGCACAAAAAAAAATGATGTGCCCCTTACTGCCCGTCCTTGGCAGCGAAGTCCTTAATGAGAGAGGCTGCCTGCGTTAAAACCTCATTTGATCATTACAACAGACGATGTGCCACTAACCGCCCGTCCTTGGGAGCGAGGTCCTCAATGAGGGAAGCTGTCTCAGCAACAACTTCAACGGTGACGAGTCTGCAGTCGACGCTCAGTTGAGGAGGTGTCATTGAACCCCGCGGAAGGGGGCACCGCTGGCCCACCTCACTAGGCTTAAGCTGTGCCAGGACGTCTGTACAAAGAAAACGGACCCCAAAACAAAAAGGATTGAGAGTATGGTATGGTTTGACGGAGAACAATGAGCAAAGGTGAAAGTATGAGGAATTAAGGATATGCCAGAAAAAGCCGATGCATGGTGAGTAACGAATTGGGTGGTTGTGGAAAAGAACCAGAAAAGGAAATGGGGTGCGAAAAATATGCTGATAGAAGGAGTTGTACAATGTTAAAGGTCGATAACTTCATCATCAATGCACATGTACGCTGATAACATGTGTGGACTATAAAAAAGAAAAATACAGTACTAATTAGAATATTATTGAACAATTTCATAACCACGATGATGGATTGGTAATATTCTGCTCAAGACGCTAACTCGGGCACTTATATGGACACGGTATGAGCCAATGGCTTTAAGAGCACACTAACCATGTCAAACAAAAATATTTTCAGAAATATATCATAGCAAAGAATCTCCATGTATCTAAGTATCCAAGGAATCCTGACTTTAGAACAATAATCCTTACGGTATCGAGTATGGGGATACTGGAATTAATAAAACATGTTTTATTATGAAAGTTCAACAGTTATACAAATATTAGTTGACAGTTTTGGCCCTTCCATTTTCTCATTTTGTCAAGCTAGTTACCCGCAAAAATATGACAGGTTAAACATGACTTCTCTTGCTGATCTTCTCGAACGATCAGCGCATATTTTTCCTGGGACGATTTTCCCATCGCATTTACGTATGAGGAGCATAAAGCCTTTACGTCAAGATAATTTACACAAATTGCTTTGAAAAGGTTTCGATGGTCCATAGTTTGGTATTTTTCGACTCAGAAATGATGTAATATAAATCAACATAACTGCAAATACCGATGTATGTGCTGGTCTGAGAGAACGTTTGAATGCATCTAAATATTTTTGTTTATAAACTTAACATGCGCTACCCACTTTAATATACCATCTAAGTAGCTAACGTACAGACCTCTCCTTATAATACAGAAGACTTACATGAAAAGCTGAAGGTTGTAGGTTCGAGGCTCCCTAATCCCGAGGGGGGCATCCTGATCGGTCACCTAAATGACCTAATGATAGCCCATAAACGGCGTAGGACCAAACCTAATCAACTGGTGATAGGCTGGAAATAAAGAGTAGACTATAATGAAGAATAGACTGTATTCTAATACGAATGTGTTCAGAAACAGTCGACTTAAATGTACCGGATATCGAAATAAAATCTATTGGAAAATGGTTAGTTCATTGACATAACAAATAAATGTTCTGTATTGGTAGTCAGCTGATGAACACTCCACAGTCACTTTATGCAAGTGGCACGGTAGAGCGTATGATGTTATGTTTTATTTGCAACTATTAGTTTTTCGGTAATTCTGTCATGTGCATCATCTATCCACCAATTCTTTCAACATAATAGATCTCATATTAAATTGTACAGAATAATGTATTAACGTCACTCAAGTATTACAGTATATGTAGTTGAAATTTGCAATACTAATTTCATCAGGTACGAATCTTTGTGACGACATGAAAATATTGTTCAAAAATATCAAAGCATTTCTGAATGAATCACAGATTTATATCCTACGAATGCGTTATCGCCTTCTAGAGTTGAAACATGGACGCCGGCGACCGCCGTTTTCACCAGACTACGTTTTTCGTTCGTTTTTGTCGAAGGTGACCTGCTCCTTTACGGCTGTTTACTACTTCCAAGTCCTATCTTTCTTCATCGCTTCACCAGTCCTATAGGCGCTGTCAAGAGGCCACCCTCGTCCTGCCGCAACACATATGCGCCTAGTTGAGGCGCCTATCGTTCATGGGATGCCGAATTCTGAAGGCTCCAAAGGAGGTGGTTTTCCCCTTGGAGGCAATAGTCTTAACGTCACATTTTCTTAGTAAGGAGGCGAATAGTCTCCCAGTGTTTGTCGATCCTGTTTTTAACTGTGTTTTCGTTATTATTGCTAACCACATCATGTGGTTGACGGTTCCATATTGTTTGTAACTTAATTGGAAAGAAGTTCTCGGCTACTGATGTTCTGAATGGTTTTAGGTGCAGTTTTCGTCCATTATTTCTGTTCCTTTTGT
The DNA here is from genome assembly GCA_016164225.1 of Gammarus roeselii. NCBI lineage: Eukaryota > Metazoa > Arthropoda > Malacostraca > Amphipoda > Gammaridae > Gammarus > Gammarus roeselii. Next base: position 12,946 of record SDVV010007097.1, read on the forward strand.
TAAAATCTCGGTCTAAGAGGCCCTCAGGGATAACTCTATTAAATTCGTTTAGTTACATGGATATCAGTTTGAAATCGTCGAATCTTTGATCATTTCTGTTGCTCGGTGTTGAACACATTCAATTTTGTTGATATCCCCCTTTAGGTGAGGGGGTCAAAACTGTACGCCAAATTCCATTTGAGGCCTGACGGTTGAAGTATATAGCGGAAGCCCGATGTCCCTGGACTTGTGGTGAAAGCTTCTGGATATGAAGCTAAGGACTCTATTGCCTTTCTTGTAGCTAGCTTCCACTTGTTTTTTTCCCCTTGAGGTCTTTGGTGATTAATATTCTATGGTCTCGTTGTTGGTCTACATCAGTCATATGCTGGTCTGCCATTACGGAAACAAAATGTCGGTTTTGTGATCCAACATGCACAACATTGCATTTCTACATATTAAAGTTAATTTGCCACTTATCAGACCAGTCTAAGAGTTCGTCAAGATCCCTTTGGATAGTTATGCAATCTTGCTTGCTAACAGTCCGTTTTGCGGAAGAGTTTAGTGTCGTCTGCAAATTTTGATAGCATGCAATCGGTGTCGGTGTCGAGGTAATTTATTTAGATTATGAAGAGAAGGGGTCCAAGAACACGGCCTTGGGGTACTCCTGATGTTGCCGTGGCCCACTGACTTCTTATTGGTCGACAGAGACTCATTGCTTGCAGCCCGTGAGTAAATTTCGGAACCACCAGGTCACGTTTCCAGTTATGCCAAGGGCCTCCTCTTTTCTGAGGAGGCGTTCTTGGGGGCCCTTATCAAACGCGTTTTGAAAGTCAAGATGAAAACGGTCAACGGCTTTGGTTTCATCGCATATCTCGGTGACCTTATGGAAAAAGTCCAGGAGATTGGACAGGCAGCTAAGCTTGCTTCTGGAGCTGTGTTGAGTTTCCTTTATGAGGTTGTTCCTCTTGAGGTGACAATCACTAAAATTATCATGCAGAAACAGCTGTCGTCTAGCCATCTGTCACGCTCATGTTACGACTATTATCGATAATCAGAAGCAGCCCTCTTCAAGCCATCTGTCCCACTTGCGGTACGATTACTAATATTAACTCGAAGAACCCCTCGTTCAGCCATCTGTCACACTCGTGGTACGACTAGTATTATTAGTTAGAAACAGCCTTCGTCCAGCCATCTGATAACTCATGATACGACTATTATCTTAATTTGAAGCAGCCCATATCCAGCCATTTGCTACGCTCGTGATACGACTATTTTTAATAAATAGAAGCAGCCCTTGTCTAGTCATCTGCCACCAAAGTGAGACGACTACTATTATTATTTAAAATCAGTCATTGCTCAGCCCCTTGCCACACTTGTGGTATGACTATTATTCTTAATTTCAAACATTATTTATCGGAGTTTTAAACACGTTCCATCGGAGACAATGGTTACCAAGAATTTGAACTTGTTCACAATTTTTGTTCATCTGTGTATCACCCGCTAGTGCGGTTGGTAATAATTTACCTATGAATGAGTTCACTAGGAAATTATTTGAACTTTTCAGAAGATGTACCATCAGTGCAATAAATAATTTTATTTTAGTACTTACGAGGGAAATGTTGTAAGTATATACATCAATTCAAACGATCTCATTGCATTGATAAAATCAAAACGCGAATATTTTTCCCATATTGTACTGATGGTAAAAGGATGTTTACAACAGTGTTACTATGGGAGATTATATCTAAGCGTCTCAAATGAATATACTGTTAGGTAAACAAGCTTCACTGGATGAAATAGTAGGATTAAGACTGAGTTCCGAGTTTTAGGTGTGTAGAGGCTGCCAGCCTGGTTCAAACGGCTGTGCAGCCACCCACGTCGTGCGATGAACAATCGCATCATTCGAGCCCTATACCATCCTGGAAATTTGATTACTGATAACACCTTTTAGAGGCCTACTATACAGGGTACGATGAGAATAACACCCTACCCTCCTTCCAAACCAAATTGAATCAGTAACAAAGACAGTTGTCCACACTGGCAGGCTGTTCCCCAAACGCGAACACTATAGAACACTTCTCAGCAAAGACAGACAAAAAAAAATATGACACAGCTTTGGCTCTAGAGCCTCGTTACTTCGTCTACTCCTGCTTAGGTTGACCCAGTGACGCCATATGGAGGAGAGTGGGGGGGGGACACAAATTCCCCCCTCAGGGCATGACATGCCCTGTTATACATTTAGTCAGAAGGCTACTTTCGGTAATGCTTTGTGTGTATCTAACGAATGAAGGTGGCCTTGTTTTCTAAACATTTGCATACATAAAACCACCAGCAGCCAAACTATTCTTAACTTTTAGAGACTATCGACCCTCCAAGTTTCCAAGGACAGTTCTTATACTATCCGAAAGTTCTTTATCCTATTGATATTATAGCGTGCAGATTAAAATGTCCTCGATCATTATACCTTGAGATTTTAATATTAAATTCTCCCATATTTGACCGCTTTCAAATCTGCATTTATCTTCCAGTTCATAAGATTCTAAGCCAATCATTTAATTTACCAGAAGAGAAGTAAATTTTATTTTATCAAACTAAATATGTCGTTACAGAGGGTCGTTATGAACGTAATTGTACTACGTGAAATGTTACGATTTATTTGCTTGTGATCCAATAAATGATTTTAGAACAATGCTCTGAATGCAAAAGAAAAAATATTAATTCCTAATATAAATTAAGCAAGTGTTTAAAATTAATTTCTAGACGATGATGGAACCGGCCAGCTAACGAGCAGTTTTGTTCCGTTGATTTACTACAAACTTTTTCAGCGTTTTTTTATACATCAGAAGTGAAAGAATTTATTTCAGTTTTATTCGTATTGAGTTTTTTTTATAAAATCAATTGAATTCAATGGATGAAAAATGGGAAATGCCATTTAGAAGGATTTATTTCCAAATAATTGCTACGTTGCTTGCCTTAGTTTGGAAAAGTCAAGCAACCAGAGTTCGAGGATATTCACGTATGTGCGCGTCAAAAAAATCTTGCTGAATTTTTATCGGGATTTATTTAATTTAAAACAACGAAGTCTACACTTGGAATTCGTAATTGTGAAGTTTTGAATGAATTAGTCACATTCAGTGAATAATGACATAACATTTTTGTTTATTTAAAAATGACTCTATATCATAATACAAAACCGTACCAGTAACTATGTTTTTTACACATTTTCATGTATCTCAATGTCATATAGGGAAGTGTCCGACGAAGACGGAACCAAACTTTGACTCTCTATACCACAAATACTAGTACAGTTATTTTCGTACGTACAAAATTGAAAAGTACATAACTAAATAGGAGATCATCAAGATTTTTGACTTAAATGCGTTTTAAGTCATTAATAATACCTGAGGATCCATTCACATAAGCAAAACTCAACTGCGCATTGTCAAACGCTGGATGGTCAAGAAAAATTTAAACTTATCTTAGAATGGGCTTAAACATGAATTTTCAAGTTTTTGTTATGTAAACCCAGAATCTTCATTAAGAATAACCCCTGATTCCTGGATAGATGGCACGTGAATAAGTGTTAAAGAACGTCATCGTCAAAATGACACACATGTATGTTCATCATGTATCAATGCGTTTAAAATATTATATTGTTGACTCGGCACTACAAACTGCTAACATATTTTAGATCATGACAATAACCACAATAAAAATAAATCCATTTGACAATATAAAATCAGCAAATTGTTAACTTGGTATTCTGTGCAAGGTAATTAGGTTGGGGGGGTGAGGACTTTCGACCTGAAATGGCTCCACTGACATGGTTTCTTCCCGGAGAGACTGCAGGGCCAAACAACAAATGCAAATTATTTTCAATCAAGCGGGATGTATTTGATTGATTATGACATAGAAAATAACTGCACTGGAAATTGTTGAACATATTGTAAAAATGATTGATCAAATCTGAAATGCGTTTTTTTACAAAGTACTATTAATTCTATTATTTGTTTCTCACATAACCAATGCCTCGTCCCGTTCAATTCCTCCAGCTGATGTTGTCGAGGGTCTGGCAGGGCGATATAAAAGTCTGTCAGGATTTTCGTCCTCTCCGCCCTTTTAACAGCTTCAACGAGAACTTGTCTGGCCTCTCGACTCAGACCGATGCTGGCTCGAAACTGACGTAGTGTGAACCTGCAGAGTTAGAAGACTGGCGTGCTTATTAAAGGTGGTTTAAAACGTAAGATGTAAAATAGGCGCACCGGCGCAGTAGAAGGTCAGCTGCACTCATTAAATGCGGTTATGAACGTATAAAGTGATAGAGTGCAATCTGTACAGCAGGAGGGAAGCTGCGCTCATCAAATATTGCATAGCCAGGGGGTCACTGAATGTTAAGGGGAGCGTCAACTGAGAGAACAGCTACGATGACATAATTGGATGGTCAACCTGTTCGTTAGCGGGACGCGTGATTGGCTTGCTAACTCGAAAAATACTGAGCCTTTCAACTACATGGATTTGCTAGACTTCGTCGCAATATTTGAATTAGCACAAACGGGGTCACGGCCAATCCGGTGGAGAGGGGTGGAAACAACCTTATTTCCCTTCAGGTACAAATTTCTTACATGTATATTTTTCTCTCATTTGACCAATCTCCTAGTTATCGTTAAATATCGGGTCTTAATTTTAATTTAACAGCTAAGTTGCGCTTTCTCCCATTCGACCTTTTTTACTCCTCGTTTTCTTCTCTTCGTTCTTGCTGTTCCATGCTTGAGATTCCCTACACTGGGTGTAGATATAATGCATGAGATCACCGTTTCCAGTGTCTGCTACTTCTTCTCCTCAGCAGATGATGGGGTGTAATAGCTCCTGCGAATCCTTGGGGCTCTGGTGAAGGTGGAGTGATGACGCTCCTTGCTGCATCCCAGGGAGCGCGGAAACTATATGGCCTCCTAAACCTAGAGTCACTGTACCTCCTGCGAAATTCGTCCATATCATTGACATTCGCAGCGTAAAGAACATTGACTCCGCGCAGTAGTAAACGCTATCACTCTAATCTCTCATGTAT
>SDVV010007098.1:0-17989 GCA_016164225.1 Gammarus roeselii
GGAGCACACCAGCAGAGACATGTGGCATATTGACTGGAGCACACCAGCAGAGACATGTGGCATATTGACTGGAGCACACCAGCAGAGACATGTGGCATATTGACTGGAGCACACCAGCAGAGACATGTGACATATTGACTGGAGCACACCAGCAAAGACATGTGGCATATTGACTGGAGCACACCAGCAAAGACATGTGGCATATTGACTGGAGCACACCAGCAGAGACATGTGGCATAGGAAGTATGACGCTTTGACGCGACAGTTCCAATTTGAGTCAATAGCCTCTGAGACGACAGGAGTGTATGATGAGTCAACTGCGCGAATTGTGAAGGGGATCGAACGTATATTGTGAAGGCAACAAGAGATTCACGAGAATCTCTGTGGTTCCAGCAGCGGAATTGGGCTTAGCCCTACAGAGACGCAAGGCATTCAGCATCCCATCAGCAGGTCTCGAGGCCGGGGAGAGGTCTTAGTCGGTCGAAGGGCACTTCCTGTGGGAGATCACATCCAGCCACACACTTCGCCCCATAAGGGAGTTTCCTCTTCCCGAGGGTCATTTATCCTAATTTAGATTACTTTTATCCAACAAATTTCATTTTAACATCAAATTTAATTTGAACTGTCTGTCAAATAAATAGCATTGAAAAAATCATGACGTGTCCTTCTTTACTTAACGTCGATGAGTTGGCCAGCGACATCATCTTTCACATAAAGTGATATGAGGTGCTGAATACTTGACGTCGATGAATTGGCCAGCGACGTCATCTATCACATAAAGTGATATGAGGCGCTGAATACTTGACGTCGATGAATTGGCCAGCGACGTCATCTATCACATAAAGTTATGGGAGGCGCTGAATACTTAACGTCGATGAGTTGGCCAGCGACGTCATCTATCACATAAAGTTATGGGAGGCGCTGAATACTTGACGTCGATGAATTGGCCAGCGACGTCATCTATCACATGAAGTGATATGAGGCGCTGAATACTTGACGTCGATGAATTGGCCAGAGACGTCATCTATCACATAAAGTTATGGGAGGAGCTGAATACTTCACGTCGATGTGTTGGCTAGCGACGTCATCTATCACATAGAGTTATGGGAGGGGCTGAATACTTGACGTCGATGTGTTGGCTAGCGACGTCATCTATCACATAAAGTTTTGGAAGGCGCTGAATACTTGACGTCGATGAATTAGCCAGCGACGTCATCTACCACATAAAGTTATAAGAGGCGTTGAATACTTGACGTCGATGAATTAGCCAGCGACGTCATCTATCACATAAAATTATGGGAGGCGCTGAATACTTGACGTCGATGAATTAGCCAGCGACGTCATCTATCCCATAAAGTTATGGGAGGGGCTGAATACTTGACGTCGATGAATTAGCCAGCGACGTCATCTATCACATAAAGTTATGGGAGGCGCTGAATAATTGACGTCGATGAATCAGCCAGCGACGTCATCTATCACATGAATTGATGAGAGGCGCTGAATCGATGGTCCGGGTTTTGTAATTGGACGTAAAACACATAAATGAGTCATAGTAATAATTTCAGGCATGTCGATGCGCTTCCATGATGTGCAACGCACTAGTTCATTTGTTATAGGAATAAACTTAACATAAAATAACAAAAATGCCACCGTCCAAATCAATTCCTAAAGAAGCCAACCTTTCTTTGCAGACGCGAGCATGACTCGCTTGAGCCGTGTGCTGGCTGTGACAGGAACGCTGCTACTGGTAGCGGTCACTGCAGACGCTACGTGGAAGTGGCAGGAAGAGCAGCCGGAGAGCGGCGTACGTCAGTCCAGGACTGACGAGGAGGTACGTGGGTGTGGGTGACGTGCTGATGTGGGTATGTGGTGACCGGAAAGTAGAGTGGGCTCATGGACGGTACCATTGCAGAGCATTCCTGTTAGAACAGTAGTTGACCGAGATTGAGGAACCGAGTGTGCCCACTTCTTAAACCACCATCAGGCAATCTACATGAGCAACACTTAATTTCAATTAAGATGCCCAATACTACTTTCAGAATATAAATTTATTGAGAGTATTTCTACCAGAGCAGAAGTTGGTGAATGGGACAATTTTTAGTAAGAGCATAATCGACAATGTTGAGCACAATGTGTAGGTCAGCATTCATCATTTATTAAACATGAGTCGAATGGTGAAAAGTCTCAGGGAGAATTATGTAGCAAAGTTCAGTGTGACAATACTGACAGGCAAAGTCAGCACATGCAATCCACTTCGACATCGTATGTGATTCGAGGTACCCTTGGGTAATGACTCGTTTGTAATGAGCTTACACATTTTTGTTGCGATCTGTTTGGATATTTCAACTAGAAGTCTTTTCCATCACAAGCCAACATGATTTACCTCCTCTTCCTCAAAGGTGGTCGACCGACAACAACAATATGGAAGCATTAACAAAACCGTGAGCTCTGACCCACCATCAACGAACCATTCTAAGGAATCCCCCGAAACCAAATCGCTTGACCGAAGAAGAACATCGCCGAAACTTGCAAATGAGAAAAAAGACAGCGAGGGGGAGCCTCTTACTCCGGAGGAGAGTTTGAATAGTGAAAAACAGAACGAGGCCCAACCCCGAATATTTGGAAAAATAAAAGAGAAATTGTGCTACATGGGTATCAATCATGTGGTAAGTTGGTTCTATTAGTCATGGGCAGATGCGCTCTTTTTACTATGCATGGTACAAATACTTAATGAGTCTATTACACAATTTTTTCCAGTTTATGAAGTGAATTTCATCTCAACCATGACTGTGCATCTCCAATTAATCCCATAATTATATATTACTAATTCCCTCGGATTGATAGATTTTGATGTAACTGCCGATATTTTTTTTGTTGTATTTTTCATTGCATGTCCCCTTTGCAGTGCGAAGACGAAGGTTACGAGGCGGTGGAGGTGCAGTATGTGCAGCCAGTCATGGTACAGCCCGTTGGGCAGCCCATACCCATACTGCCCGTTCAGACGGTTAAGGTCGGGCACGGAAAAGGGGGCGGAAAAAGTAAGGGAGGCAAAGGGGGTTACCGCAAAGGGAGTCACGGCAAAGGGGGTCACGGAAAAGGAGGTGGTGGAGGATATGGAGGCGGGAAAGGTTCAATCAAAGCCGACATACTCCACAAAGTGATAGACGCCAAAAGTGCGCTGAAGAAAGCCATCGTCTCGAAAGCGGAGTACCTCTTCAACAAGATCCATGAACACAAAGCGTCCAAAGGAAAAGGTGGAGGATATGGAGGCGATGACTACGATGATTATGACAGTGGATACGGTGGAGGAGGTGGTGAATACGGTGGTGGAGGCGGAGTAGGTGGCTACGGTGGAGGAGGTGGATACGGTGGGGGACAAGGAGGTGGATTCGGTGGGGGATACGGAGGGAATGTAGCTGTTCACGGTGGGGGATTTGAAGGTCATGGAGGTGGTTCTGGAGGGGCGAGCGGTAGAGGAGGAGGTGGCTACGGGCATAGTGGACAAAACGGCTTCATAGCGGCAGTGCCCATCAGTGGAGGATACTCATTGGGAGGGAACGGAGGCGGGGGACACGGAGGTGGTGGAGGATACGGTGGTGGTGGAGGACATGGTGGTGGTGGTGGGGGTGTAGGACACGGTGGAGGTGGTGGAGGATTCAGTGGTGGTGGTGGTGGATACAGTGGTGGTGGAGGACACGGTGGTGGCGGTGGAGGACATGGTGGGGGCGGAGGATACAGTGGTGGTGGTGGAGGATACAGTGGCGGTGGAGGACACGGAGGTGGTGGTGGAGGACACGGTGGTGGCGGTGGAGGACACGGTGGTGGCGGAGGACACAGTGGTGGTGGTGGAGGATACAGTGGCGGTGGAGGACACGGAGGTGGTGGTGGAGGCCACGGTGGTGGCGGTGGAGGACACGGTGGTGGCGGTGGAGAACACGGTGGTGGTGGTGGTGGAGGTGGATTCGGTGGTGGTGGAAGTGGAGGATACGGTGGTAGTGACGGTTACAATGAGGGCAGTGGGGGAGGTTTCAGTGGTGGAGGTGATGGTGGACATCACGGTGGTGGACATCGCGGCAGTGGAGGTTTAAACGGTGGTGGTAACAGTAATGGATATGGCGGCGGCGGAAGTGGCGGTGGTGGGGATTACAGTGATGGAGGTTTCCTTGGCGGTGGTGGTGGGGTACATGGCGGTGGAAGCGCAGGAAGTGGTGATAGCTATGGTGGCGGCAATGGCGGTCACAACAGTTTTGGAAGTACTGGTGGTCATGGCGAAGGAGGAGGTTATGGCGGCAATGAAGGTTCCGGTGGCGGGGGTCAAACAGTCACTCACACGCACATCCACACACACAATTATGCAGGCGTCGGACCTGGTGCACTGTTGGGCGGAAGTGGGATTTACGCCGGAACCGGCAGCAATGGTGGCATCGGAGATGTGCACAACGACGGGGGAAGCAGCTCTTACGCCTCATTGAGGGACGGTTTCACTGGTGATAACAATCACATTAACGGTGGTGCCATCATCAGTACTCCCACCGGTGCTGGAAGCGGGGGCAACATTTACGACAGCAACATCTTGTCGGGCTCTTCACACAACCTCGTGTCAGCCTCCTTACAGGCCACCAGTGAAGGAGTGAACAGCAAGAGGGACACCAAGCATAACAATAAAATTGGTTCGCCGGGAGAACAATTTATTCTACAACAAACATCAATAATTAACGAAATACCGCAAGAAAATCAGAAAGAGAGAAGTTTGCCAGGCTGCACTTGCATGAACGAGCAGAAATGTCCCAGACATTTGGTGGTGAATAACCTCTTCATCCGCAACGACTTAATAAACATGCAAGATCCGAGAAAGTCAGTTCAGGAAGATGGGGAGGATATTTTTGCCATCGATCAGGTGGTCGGACGACAGAAAGTGTCGAGGACTCGTAGAGATACTACCGTCAACAGGCGGCCGACGAGCACCAGCAACGGGCGGAGTCAGAGGCGAGGTCCCTTCAGACCAAGTCGGCGCGCAAACACTACAGCCTTCAGAGAGCTGCCATCAGACCTACTCAAGAAGATGTCCAGGGAAGCTCCGATCATCGTGTCCCTTGGGAGTCGTGGCGACAATGTGATCGCAACCAGCCCATCGTCCTCGGTGAGTGTTCAAATCACCTTACACAACTTTACCAAATAAATGGTTGCTAATTCAAAAGGCTATTTTGTATAACGTACTTTACTCAAATCCTTTGGATTTAAAACTGAATTGCTTGATTTTTAATATTAGTACTTGAAACATATTTAACAGGAAATCAATTCTTTATTCCCTGCATTACCAGACTCTTCTCCCATTTCTCATCAGCAAAAGGTAGCCAGCAGGTTGTTAGGTTCGGTAAATAAAATCCGTGCCAAAAGAGAAAGCTCAGCAGCAGATAAAGTTGGCGACGAAAAAGGTAAATCTGGTTCGTCAGCATCTGCTGGCAGCAGCACCAGCAGCACCGTGAAGGTAGCTGGCACTACAAGGCAGAGCACCAACACCAAGGATGAGGAAGCTGATGATGAGGACGCGACGCCAGTGCAGGTAAGGCTCAACCCTTTGCATGGCCAAAGAACCTGGAAATAGTCAATAGCAACAGCACACGGGTTTCTGATCTAATGGTTCAAGCACTTTGTTGTTGGATCCTTGCCTCTTCACAGTTATTCTGCCTCTATGAAGGGTGCTTTTATTCCTTAGGCGGGGTTCCCATCACATGATTGCGCAAGCAAATTGCAGGTTTCATCTAAAACACTAGAGATTTCCGAGGTCAACAAAACTCGTGTCATTTTCTGATGAAGGTTGCAAAGAATCATGTTCGAACGGCCAGAAAATGTAGAAACATGACTTATTTGTTGGACCATCTATCGCGAGTACCAGCTGGACCCAACTGGTTTTGAATGGTGTTTATTTTGACCGAGTACTGTGTAGATGGTGGCCGCTGGCATAACCATCATTTGCATTTTGGAATAGTATTTAGTAAATGTTCAATCCAATCGTGTGTTGTGAGAACCTAGTTAAATCCAGGGTAAACTAACACCAACAGGTAGACCGAATAATTTATGACATGACGTCAGAATCACGTGGTCGGACGTCATGGCCCCGCCTCACCTGCCCGTGACGTCATTGGAGCCATACAGCTAATATTGGCATATCCAGTCTAGTCCTTTTAAGCTCAACATTTTTGAGCTTTCAAGTTTTTTTTTTCATTCTATATATTTAAGTGAGCCATCATCTTGAAGAAGACATCTTCAATATTTCATATTGGTCACAATTTTTGAGCAAACACAAAATAATTGATTAGAACAAAGCAGTTTATAAAGGTAAAAATACTGTTCTTCCACAAATTGCTGAAACGACAAGCTGAAACTTTGTTTACTTTTCGTTTGTGATTCTTGGGTAAATACTTTGATGTTTACCTTTTTGTACATCGAACAGCGGAGATAATTGTAAATCTTTGGAGATCAGAGGTATTTTCTGACGAAATCCAGTAAGACATCATTTTGCAATTACCGTCCTACAACTATTAGCGCAATTTTAGTTCGAATCATTCGAAGGCCTTTTTTCAACGATAGACAGAGTTTGCGCAAATATTAATATTTACAGCGGCAGGAGAAAACGGATATAATGTGATTTGTATGGGCGAGCGAGCGTCCATGACACTACGAATTCCTGCTTCGCGTTCGCGCCCTACGGGGGAGCCTATTATGACTCACGTTAAGGCTCCGGTGAAAAAGGGTTACCTCATATGCGGTAACCCTTTTGATGGGACAGCATCGGGCTTTAATATTCTTCTATTGTTGTATAAATGAGGAAGCACGGTGTTTTTCAGGCCTGTTTCAAAAAAACTATCATCAAAATGAGCCGAGCACATTCGGGCGTTGTTTAAATTGAAGATATCCTGACGGCCTGTTGCAAGAAACCACTGTTTCCTCAAAGTCAGAGATTTAGGATACCTAAAAATGAAACTTCAGAGTGAGTTCCTCGGTTTTTACAACCGAATACTGAACAACACGGCATGATGAACTACAGTCGCTTTAATTTACAAAGAAATGTCGGAATACCGAATGGCAGGTTGGCTCCAGTGACACTAGCACAAGCGCTGATGCGGAGAATGCCATAGGTAAAAATTATTGTAATGAAATTAGCAGCATAATTAGCAGCAGGTGATAATTTATCCAGTTTACCCTGTGTTGTTAGTGTACCCTGGTTCAATCTATCCATTAGTTACTTGAAAGGTTTATGGACATCTATTTTCGTCATAAATGTGTAGCTGGTAATTTGTTTACTTCTCCTTACACATTCACGTGTCAATGAACTGCCTTCACGCTTCTTCTGGAAACTTTCACTGGATGAATATTTTCAAGACTTGTTAGCATTTTCGATGTATTAAAATATATGTCATAATATTTCTATAGTCATATATGTTATTTTGTTCAATTACGATAGCGAAACTTTCAAACTCCATCTTTTGCAATGGTGACGATTTTCTTCCTACCTTGTAAAGTTTATTCACAGAACACATTTAAAGGTATTCAAATTGCAGCGGTTTGCATGAAATTACTGAGGTTTCCAATTTAAAGCTGTCTGATATGACACTTGAAGCGGCTATCATAACACTCAGCATAAACTGTGCGCTCATCTCATTATCTGGTGCTCAATTTTTCCCACAGCGTTTTCTGAGTAGCCTGGCTGGAGGCTTTGGCAGTGGTCTCGATGGCTTCAGACTCGGCCCTAAGGTGGCTCCTTCCTTTGGTGTGACTTTTGGGACTTTACCCAACACCGTCCAGACACCTTTTGGTGGTGGCGGAGGTGGTTATCGTGACAACAATCCATTGGGACTTGACGTTGGACCTGTTTCTATTAACCCTTTTGTAGGCTTTAAAATCGCCAAGTTTGACGGAAAGAAAGTTTTCATACCTTCTTTAGATCTCTTAGTCTCTCCAAATGCCAAAGGAACAAAAGCAATTAAGAGCCTGAAAAAGGGCAATAGGTTTGGCGGTGGCGGAGGTTATCGGGACGATTACTATTATGATGACAGTGTCCCAATTCAATCACTTCCATATCATCCAGGACCGAGTCCTCCTCCTCAGTATCTAGGACCACACGTCCCTGCGTACCCTGGGCCTTATAACCAGTACCCTGGACCTGACCCGTATCAGCAATATCCTCTTCCTTATCAGCAAGGTCCTCTCATTCACCCTGGACCACAATATATCGAACAGGAACCGCAATTTATACATCAGGGGCCTCCTATTCATCAGGGTCCCCCTATTCATCACGGCCCACCTCCCCATCCACAACCCATCTACGAAACAAACGAGGCTCCTGCGGTGTATCCCCCGAATGGACCTTACTTACCAGATTACTATATTAAACCTCAACAACCGCAAGTAATTCCTTACGCAGGGCCTCCGACCCTACATGACTCAAACAAAGACGTGCAGCACCACCATCATGTGCATGAACATACGCACGTGCACAAAGGCCTTCAGGGCTTCTCAGGAGGTCACTACAGGGGCAACAGTAATGAGAGAGATGTTATACGTAATATTGAACATTTAGGAAGACAATTCCGGGCAACCGTTCCCACGAAGGCTCCATTGACAACAAAGTCAATCAATCCCTCCAATTTGGGAAGTAACAACTCGCGTTTCCGGGATACCTTCAGAGTTCCAGGCAGGACGCAACAAAATAGGGATGAGACATTCAGAATTTCGAATAATAATCAACCAAATTTAAATGAGCAAATCCATCAAAGTTATCAGCAAATTGGTCGGCCGAACTTTCGACCCAGTAGTTCAATATTAAAATCGCAACCGTTAAGAGGGCAGACTGATTCTGGATTCAAGTTTCCGCGGGAATGAATGAGACAGTGAGTCAGCATCTAGGTAGGTTAAATGTCTGGAACACAAGCTGTAAATATCACGCAAGCAAAAATAGGTGCCACCTGATCGCAGAGTTAATATTTAGGCCTAGTATCTGCACTAAGCAGATATATTAATAGTTGTTCGGAGAGCGGTATTTTAGCATGTTCTATTTGATACTATGCCAAAAATTTCACATAGAAGAGAACTTTTTGTCAATTAGATTGCACAGTAGAAATCGTTAACGTAATTGTGTAGTGAATTATTGCAATAAGATGTACGAGCTCACAATACCAAATGAGCAATACACAACAAAGCTATCCCATGAGAACAATATTGAAATATGAAGCATCGCATGACATATGCACCATCAGCATGAAACAAAATACTTTGAGGGCTTCACTAATCATTAACTCTCTCTCTTTCTCGTCAAGGTTTTCTTTACTAAAATGCCTCCTGTTTATGCCTGCTGCAGATTCAATACCAAGCCAGAAGTCTCAGGAGTTCTGAGCCTGCTTCGTCAAGGTTATTTTCGCATATTGGAACGTTTTTCTCTAAATATCCTTTTGGTTTCCAATACAAGCTCACTCAATTCCCTTCGGAGAGCCATGTCACCCACTCGTCCTTGTTTGGACAGCAACACACACACCCACACTATCCCTCAGTGACCCCCTCCTCCACACAGCCGTCCAGACCCATCATAGTACACCACCAAGAATTGCTCAACCCAGATCTCATTGGTTTGCAAACACCCGATGATGACTTAGATCCTGATATAAGCCATTTATCAATCACTGACACTAAAACATCGTCTCACACAAGCAGTGATAATCAAAACGTTCACGACTCCAACTTCCCTCACCAACATCAACCCACCAGGAACCGATTCAACATCAGTCCAGTACCGCGGCCTCTAACCCCAATAGGTGCACTCAGCCCTCACTTTCACAATACACCATCGCACCATCACTCCTCCTATACACCTGCCTCGTACCAAACATCCATGCTCACACCATTTGCTGGCATTACATCATCATCGGTTCGCCCCGCCTCACACTACGATGTTTCACCAAATATTGTGGATGTTCGCGGTATGCACACGTCACACAGTCATCCTCATACCGGTCTTAGTCAATCATTTCACCAAAAATCTCAAACAGCTGTAACGTTACCTTTCGCTGTTGTTTACTTTAATCCCACGTACTTGTCAAGGAACATTATTTTGTCTCAGTTCAATCTTCCGCGCAGAGACGAATTACCCCATAACAGGGGAGGGTTTGGTACAGTGACTAAGAAGTTCAGTAATCGCCAAACCGGCTTGCAACCATATTATCGAAAACCCTTTTCGACTCCATCAACAGACTCTAACAGCAAACGACAGACTGTATCAACGACATCAGGCTTTACAAATACCTTTGACTTGCACACCTCTCACGACGCTTCAACCACGCACCACCAAACCAGACGTCAACATGACAAAGCCCCCAACCCTACTTCAAACCGACAACAGGACTCTAGCGTCACTATTTTTCGTCCTGACCCGAGCTCCATGACTGCCTCTTCTTTTGGGCACTTGTCACCATCTCTGCATGACGTTTCCACCCATCGACCGCCGACGCTAAGTGACTCAGTTATTAAGCATGACGTAAGAGCTCGGACAGAAGCGTGTCGTTACGTTAGCTGCCAAAAGCTGGCCGTCATCTGTACCCGTGGGACCGGCCTACTCCACCACCACGCCTTCAGGAACAAGGTAAATAGTCATAAGAACTCAGCTACAATTGCCAGACTGTGCGTTTGGAGTATTGTTTTGTATAATTTGAAATTAATAATCTAGCTAGGAATTATGTACGCTCGGGTAATTTGCCCTTCGGTCCTAAATGACTGAAGCCACCAGGTAATCGTAATAACATGGGAGCACAACTACGTGCGAAGGTATAGTATGGTTTAGGTGTATTCTACAGCACAATATGCTTTGAAGTGATGATGCAAAAATCATTTGAATTAGTTTATTAAGGAGGTTCAAACCAAATTCAACGTAAAAAGTTACTACATTAACCATGACCATTTTTCAATAAATACAACCAACAAATCATTCTGAATCACAAACCGCCAACTATCATCTTGGCGCACAATGTCGGAATAAATACGATAACCTACAAATCGCTCGGGAACGAACAATAATTTTATATAATTTCTTCAAACTTGTCAGCGGTTCGTATTAAAAAATGGTGTTAGAAAAATAATTTAATACACACCAATTTCAACAGCCAATGGTCGACACAATGCTCTACCTTGGTACACTTTCCCGCGACCTCGTCAAATTTTTGCTTGGAAACTTCGAACGAAATATTCCAAAAGAGTATCTAGATACAGTATTGTGCCTAACACGAAGTAGAAGTAGGAGTAGATGTAGAAGTAGGAGTAGTAGTAGAATAGATTTGCTTAAGGAAACAAAACGAGCACAAGTGATTGTGTCGAGTTGTTTCCAGGAAAAAGAGTTGAGGATGGTCGACGAAATTTTGAAAATTCACGCACACATACCTGAAAATGAAAATGATAGAAAACAGAAAGGCCTACAGCTACCACCAGGCGGTCCTAGTGGCTACCACCCCACTACTGTCTGTGGCATTTCAGCCCAGAATAAAAAAACAGTCGAGTGTCAGATTGACAATTTTAAGACAAGAGCGAGTGAAATGGTAAGACAAATATCTGGATTTCAGACGGCCGCATCTCAGACAAGCGACAGACACTGACACACCATACGCTCCGCGTATGGTGTGTCAGTCTCTGTCACCAGAGGTTGGGATGAAAGGGCCTATTGGCCTGCCTCAGAATAACAGGTTTTCTGTGCACATGTTGTTCCATAAAGTGCCTACGGAAGCTTCGAGGTGGGACGTCGGAAAGACTTCTCATTAGAATAGATCCACCCTTGGAAGCTCTAGAGTCTAGATCGACCTAGTCATACGAGTAATGAGCTTTTGATAAACGCATATATACATGAAGAGTCCCACGCCTAGTTACAGTGCAGTGGTCCTCTCCAAGTGTTCAGAAAAATGAGTTTCTTGTGCATTTTTGGTTCCTGGAAGTGTATTTTGCACTTCAAGGTGAGACGTCGAAGGGACATCTGCTTAAAAAAAGAGTTGCCCTTGGCAGTTTTTCACTTTCAATAAAATAAAAACCACAGCAACATTGGACCTTGTAAAATACATAACGCCGAATTTTATAAAAAAAAGGCACAGAGTGTTTACATTTTGAAAATAACATAACTTAAAGAGTACCATCGTGTCGACAATGGTCCCTCCAACAGAAGTGTGCCCATTATCTCAATATTGGTCATCTCTATGATAGGCATGACGACGACTCGAACATCTGCGAGGAGGAGGTGAACACAATTTGATCTGTCATTTTGCCCCTGTCACACCTGGTCACGTACCGTTTCTGTACTATAGGAAATGATGATGTTAACTCTCCTCGATGCACCGGCTACCGCTCTACAACTGGATCTGCTATTAAGAGGAGAATAATTTTAGCTTCTTATTCATTAGTGACACTGGGAAGGAGAAAAAATATAATTAAAAGTATCCTTCCGAATCAACTTCGCTCCGTTGAGTTTGAGCAGCTGGCTCTCCTCTGGTGCGATTTCGATTCCTGGATATCATGGTCCCAGCACCTGCTTGTTACCGGTGTTTGGCTTGGGTGCAGCTGACAGGGCTTAGGGGCGGGTGCGAATTGTCGCTGCTGGCTCACACCCAACACCGATGGCCGTGACATGGATTTAGGGGTGAATGTGAGTTGCCGTTACGGGCTCCTACTCGGTACATCACGGTATGAATAGTAATTGTACCGAAATGGATAATAATAATACTGTTAATAATAATACTAATGATAATAATATGAATAGTAACAATCGTCATAATAGATATGATCATACGAAAAGTTCCGATATAATAGTAGTAATAATATTCATAGTACGAATAATATTAATCTCTGTTACTCTGAAGAGAGCCGTGTCGTACTCAGTGTAATAAGATAAACACTATCAATAATACCAATAACAGTTGTATAAATAATAATACTGCTACTAATAATAAATATAATAATCATAACTCTGCTACTTTTAGGAAATCCGTGTCGTTCTATACGGCGGTGATGCATCACGTATCCCAGTGTTTGTAGAGCGCGTTTTAAAACGCATTTACGGATTCAGCGTCAACTGCCGCGGCTGGTAGGTTGTTCTGAATCCGCGAGATTGCGATAGTTTTTTTGCGTAGTAGGAGTAGTAGGCCTAGGACGGGCTGAGAGTATCATTCTAACATTACTTCAAGATATAAATTGCAGTAGAACTAGCCCAGTCAAGATGTGGTTCACCTCATTCAGGCTATGCAGGCCGCTTGAATGGGAATAAGATTTCCAAAACTGCTTTTCTAAATGAGTTCAAATGCAG
Organism: Gammarus roeselii; assembly: GCA_016164225.1. NCBI lineage: Eukaryota > Metazoa > Arthropoda > Malacostraca > Amphipoda > Gammaridae > Gammarus > Gammarus roeselii. The sequence goes on from SDVV010007098.1 coordinate 13,328, forward strand.
TTTTTTGTCCGTTCTTTCTATTCTTCGCATTTAAATCTCTATTTAAGAGGTCTTCTGGTTTATTTTTAATTAAAATATTTTGATATTTGTAAGTTGCTATTAGCTAACCTATAAGTTGCACTGTTTCAAATTATATCTGTTCAAGTTGGTCGAGTCGTCGCGGGTATGTCTACTTTCTCAGTTTTGGAATCAGTTTTAGTGCTCGGTGAGGACACGTTCCATCTTGGTGACTCCTCCAAGGTGAGGGGACGAAAATTGTACTGCGAAATCCGCATAGGGCATAACGAATTAAAAATATACCAGAAGCGCGAACGAAACTATTAATACTAGAAAGCAGAGGTCGCAAATTGCGGCGCGCCATGAAAACCGGCAGCGCCGACAACAATTTTCTCAAAACCGGCGCAGTAGCACGCAGCGCAAGTCAAAAATCTGCGCCGTTGTACGCGTCGCTGTCCAGTTTTATCAATTGCCACCAGTGTTTCCACGAACAGAGTAATTTGACTGATTTCCCTAAACTATGGTAATCAGAAGTGCCTTAGGGTAGCGTCTAGACATTTTAGGGCAATCTGAAAGGTCTTAAAATCAGTCATTGCATTTTAAAAATAAAAAATAAGATAATAATAAAAAACTAAAAGTAATTTAATTGGGTTTCTGGCCGATGGGTGCCATTGTAATGGTAACACCTTAGTGACCCTACACCCCACAGTCACTTTGCAATCCTACAGAAAGAAATAGAACAAATTGCTACTAATAGCGCCCTAGCAGCACGCGCAGCAGCGCTGTGGAGCACACCTACAGGGCCAAGAATAGCGGCATAGCGGCGCGGACACAAGTGGGCATGTTACACCGGCGCAGGTACCAAAATTAATCGTCGCGTTCACCTCTGCTTGTAAGATATTATTATAGCCTACGGGCCATGCAACACTAACTCGAATCAAGGAACTAGATTATGAACTTCGTCTATAATAGAACCCTTGGCGAAGTACCAAAATGCAGGGGTTACGCGGTTGTCCTTATATCAATAATGGTTAGGCCACAAATAGTATCTTCATTTAAACATTCATTTCCCCCTCTGACTGAAGGCATACAATGATATTGATTTACAATCACATACTGTTCAAAAAACCTTAACATCAGATACGCACGAGGGGCAAACTGAACATGGAATGTTCAGTTTGCCCTTACAACTTGTGTTTGGCCTAACTTGATACTAAGCCTAATGAAAAAAGTTGTACTGACCTAGCCAGGTGATAATCTATAACTCACAGTGTGTTGTTTGTACCGCTGTCGAACCTGCCGAGTCAAAAAGAATGATTTATAAGTGGGTGCACCTACTAGCTACAACAAACAGTGCAGGAATGACAGACTTGAGACGTTAGAAGACGTTTGAGAATAAAGTGGGTGCACCTACTAGCTACAACAAACAGAGCAGGAATGACAGGCTTGAGACGTTAGAGGGCGTTTGAGGATAAAGTGGGTGCACCTACTAGCTTCAACAAACAGTGCAGGAATGACAGGCTTGAAACGTTAGAGGGCGTTTGAGGATAAAGTGGGTGCACTTACTAGCTACAACAAACAGTGCAGGAATGCAGGCATGAGACGTTAGACGGCGTTTGAGGATAAAGTGGGTGCACCTACTAGCTACAACAAACAGTGCAGGAATGACAGGCTTGAGACGTTAGAGGGCGTTTGAGGATAAAGTGGGTGCACCTACTAGCTACCTCAAACAGTGCAGGAATGACAGGCTTGAAACGTTAGAGGGCGTTTGAGGATAAAGTGGGTGCACCTACTAGCTACGACAAACAGTGCAGGAATGACAGGCATGAAACGTTAGAGGGCGTTTGAGGATAAAGTTGGTGCACCTACTAGCTACAACAGACAGTGCAGGAATGACAGGCTTGAGACGTTAGAGGGCGTTTGAGGATAAAGTGGGTGCACCTACTAGCTTCAACAAACAGTGCAGGAATGACAGGCTTGAGACGTTGGAGGGCGTTTGAGGATAAAGTGGGTGCACCTACTAGCTTCAACAAACAGTGCAGGAATGAAAGGCTTGAGACGTTAGAGGGCGTTTGAGGTTACATTTTGAATTATTATAATAAAGTTGATTATTTTATTTCGTTTGGAAAGGCATTCCGCAGTTTGGCAGCGTTGAAACGGATTAAAAATTGTGTTTTGTTCATAGTTGCAAGTTGTATTTTTTGTAGTGAGTATTGTTCTCTGTTGCGAGTTGTATTTGTTACAGCAAGTGATACTGTATTGTTCTTTGTTGCGAGTTGTATTTGTTACAGCAAGTAGTACTGTGTTGTTCTCTGTTGCGAGTTGTATTTGTTACAGCAAGTGATACTGTATTGTTCTCTGTTGCGAGTTGTATTTGTTACAGCAAGTGATACTGTATTGTTCTCTGTTGCGAGTTGTATTTGTTACAGCAAGTGATACTGTATTGTTCTCTGTTGCGAGTTGTATTTGTTACAGCAAGTGATACTGTATTGTTCTCTGTTGCGAGTTGTATTTGTTACAGCAAGTAATACTGTATTGTTCTCTGTTGCGAGTTGTATTTGTTACAGCAAGTAATACTGTATTGTTCTCTGTTGCGAGTTGTATTTGTTACAGCAAGTGATACTGTATTGTTCTCTGTTGCGAGTTGTATTTGTTACAGCAAGTAATACTATATTGTTCTCTGTTGCGAGTTGTATTTGTTACAGCAAGTGATACATCGTTGGCTCGACAATAAATTAGTGTCTGTACATCGTTGGCTAAACAATGAATTCGTGTCTGTGCGTCGTTGGCTCGACAATGAATTAGTGTCTGTACATCGTTGGCTCAACAATGAATTAGTGTCTGTACATCGTTGGCTCGACAATGAATTAGTGTCTGTACATCGTTGGCTCGACAATGAATTAGTGTCTGTACATCTTTGGCTCGACAATGAATTAGTGTCTGTACATCGTTGACTCATCAATGAATTAGTGTCTGTACATCGTTGGTTCGACAATGAATTAGTGTCTGTACATCGTTGGCTCGACAATGAATTAGTGTCTGTACATCGTTGACTCATCAATGAATTAGTGTCTGTACATCGTTGGTTCGACAATGAATTAGTGTCTGTACATCGTTGGCTCGACAATGAATTAGTGTCTGTACATCGTTGACTCATCAATGAATTAGTGTCTGTACATCGTTGGTTCGACAATGAATTAGTGTCTGTACATCGTTGGCTCGACAATGAATTAGTGTCTGTACATCGTTGGCTCAACAATGAATTAGTGTCTGTACATCGTTGGTTCGACAATGAATTAGTGTCTGTACATCGTTGGCTCGACAATGAATTAGTGTCTGTACATCGTTGACTCATCAATGAATTAGTGTCTGTACATCGTTGGTTCGACAATGAATTAGTGTCTGTACTAGTATAGTATAGAACCTTTCACATACAGGACACACTAGTACACTAGTATAGTATACAACCTTTCTTATTCAGGACACACTGGTATAGTATAGAACCTTCCTCATACAGGACACACTAGTACACTAGTATATTATACAACCTTTCTTATACAAGACACACTAGTACACTAGTGTATTATACAACCTTTCTTATACAGGACGCACTAGTATAGTATACAACCTTTCTTATACAGGACACACTTGTACACTAGTATATTATACAACCTTTCTTATACAGGACACACTAGTACACTAGTATAGTATGCAAATTTTCTTATACAGGACACACTAGTACACTAGTATAGTATGCAACCTTTCTTATACAGGACACACTAGTACACTAGTATATTATACAACCTTTCTTATATAGGACACACTAGTACACTAGTATATTATACAACCTTTCTTATACAGGACACACTAGTACACTATTATATTATAAAACCTTTCTTATACAGGACACACTAGTACACTAGTATATTATACAACCTTTCTTATACAGGACACACTAGTACACTAGTAAAGTATGCAACCTTTCTTATACAGGACACACTAGTACACTAGTATAGTATACAACCTTTCTTATACAGGACACACTAGTATAGTATACAACCTTTCTTATACAGGACATACTAGTACACTAGTATAGTATGCAATACAGGACACACTAGTACACTAGTATAGTATACAACCTTTCTTATACAGGACATACTAGTACACTAGTATAGTATAGAACCTTTCTCATACAGGACACACTAGTACACTAGTATATTATACAACCTTTCTTATACAGGACACACTAGTACAGTGGTATATTATACAACCTTTCTTATACAGGACACACTAGTATAGTATATAACCTTTCTTGTACAGGACACAATAGAACACTAGTTTAGTATACAACCTTTCTTGTACAGGACACAATAGAACACTAGTATAGTATACAACTTTTCTTGTACAGGACACAATAGAACACTAGTATAGTATACAACCTTTCTTGTACAGGACACAATAGAACACTAGTATAGTATACAACCTTTCTTGTACAGGACACAATAGAACACAGTATAGTATACAACCTTTCTTGTACAGGACACAATAGAACACTAGTATAGTATACAACCTTTCTTGTACAGGACACAATAGAACACTAGTATAGTATACAACCTTTCTTGTACAGGACACAATAGAACACTAGTATAGTATACAACCTTTCTT
>SDVV010007099.1:0-17989 GCA_016164225.1 Gammarus roeselii
TTTCTGGGGCTTACCTTGATTGCGCAGCTATAAAACCTTGTGACGCGTTGCGGTTGGAGTCAATCTAATCCGTGAAGCCATAGACCTTGTACCAATTCTTGGAGCTCTAAGTGGTTGGAGGCGGGGATTCGTTTTGTCTGAGTCTTTATCTTGCCTGACTAAATAAATCGTACTTGAAATCAAACAGACCGCGTAGCTGGAAACATTGTGTTGCGTTGCTGTCGGAGCTTTCTTAGTCCGAGTAGCCGTGAACCTTGTGCCAATTTTGACGATGCTATCTGTGCGCACTGGCGTATGGATATATACAGGAGGTTCTGAGGGGTTGGAGACGAGGATTCGTTTCGGTTCATCTGAGTCTTTATCTTACCTAAATGAGTTAATTGTACTCAAACAACCAAACCGCGTAGCTGTAAATATTGTGTTGCGTTGCTGTCGGAGCTGAATTTGCCCGTGCAGCCACTGACCTTGTACTAATCTTGATGCTACCTGTACGCATTAGGGTGCGTATGTATACTCTTCAAATTCAAAAGGATTGGAAGCGGAGGTCCGTTTCGTGTAAGCGTTTTTTCTTTTGCGCACCAGCGTGCGTCTGACTGCTAAAATTTTCACTTTCTTTCTAACGTTAAAAGCGTTGTTTTGTATTTTCCTCGCACACCTAGGCGTGCGAGCCTATTGGAATCAATGATCATCGAGCCCTACGGGGGAGCCTATTATGACTCACGTTGAGGCTCTGGTGGAAATGAGGCCCAAATCAAATCAAATGTTATCAACAATTCCAAATTCGTCATCTGATGAAGTCTGAGTGCACCACCACAGCTTTAACTTCCGCATTATGCGCACCCCATTCGACGTAAAATATTTAACACGGGCTCCTTATAATGTTAGAGTCAGGCCAAACGGGTGCATTCTGCTGGAACCAGAGTGATGCGTGGATGAAGAGAAATGAGATAGCAAATTCCCTCGTTAAACTAGCCTCCACCAGTCAAACAATTCATCACCAAATACTTCCGAGATTGATTCTCCCTCATCAACTCTCGTATAACATTACTAGTGGCACGATATGTGGCAACGAGGCAACAGATTGATTCGCCCTCATCAACACTCGTATAACATTCCTAGTGGCACGATATGTGGCAACAAAGCAACAGATTGATTCGCCCTCATCAACACTCGTATAACATTCCTAGTGGCACGATATGTGGCAACAAAGAAGACATTGATCCGCCCTCATCAACACTCGTATAACATTCCTAGTGGCACGATATCTGGCAACAAAGCAACAGATTGATTCACCCTCATCAACACTTGTATAACATTTCTAGTGGCACGATATGTGGCAACAAAGCAACAGATTAATTTGCCCTCATCAACACTCGTATAACATTCCTAGTGGCACGATATGTGGCAACAAAGAAGGCAGATTGATTCGCCCTCATCAACACTCGTATAACATTCCTATTGGCACGATATGTGGCAACAAAGCCGACAAATTGATTCGCCCTCATCAACACTCGTATAACATTCCTAGTGGCACGATATGTGGCAACAAAGCCGACATTGATTCACCCTCATCAACACTCGTATAACATTCTTAGTGGCGCGATATGTGGCAACAAAGCCGACAGATTGATTCGCCCTCATCAACACTCGTATAACATTCCTAGTGGCACGATATGTGGCAACAAAGCAGACAGATTGATTCACCCTCATCAACACTCGTATAACATTCGTAGTGGCACGATATGTGGCAACAAAGCCGACAGATTGATTCGCCCTCATCAACACTCGTATAACATTCCTAGTGGCCCGATATGTGGCAACAAAGCCACAGATTGATTTGCCCTCATCAACTCTCGTATAACATTCCTAGTGGCACGATATATGGCAACAAAGCAACAGATTGATTCGTTCTCATCAACACTCGTATAACATTCCTAGTGGCACGATATGTGTCAACAAAGAAGACAGATTGATTCGCCCTCATCAACACTCGTATAACATTCCTAGTGGGACGATATGTGGCAACAAAGCAACAGATTGATTCGCCCTCATCAACTCTCGTATAACGTTCCTAGGGGCACGATATGTGGCAACAAAGCAACAGATTGATTCACCCTCATCAACACCTGTATAACATTCCTAGTGGCACGATATGTGGCAACAAAGAAGACATTGATTCGCCCTCATCAACACTCGTATAACATTCCTACTGGCACGATATGTGGCAACAAAGCAACAGATTGATTCGCCCTCATCAACTCTCGTATAACGTTCCTAGAGGCACGATATGTGGCAACAAAGCAACAGATTGATTCGCCCTCATCAACTCTCGTATAACATTCTTAGTGGCACGATATGTGGCAACTAAGCCGACAGATTGATTCGCCCTCATCAACACTCGTATAACATTCCTAGTGGCACGATATGTGGCAACAAAGCAACAGATTGATTCACCCTCATCAACTCTCGTATGACATTCCTAGTGGCACGATATGTGGCAACAAAGCAACAGATTGATTCGCCCTCATCAACTCTCGTATACCATTCCTAGTGGCACGATATGTGGCAACTAAGCCGACAGATTGATTCACCCTCATCAACACTCGTATAACATTCCTAGTGGCACGATATGTGGCAACAAAGAAGACAGATTGATTCGCCCTCATCAACACTCGTATAACATTCCTAGTGGCACGATATGTGGCAACTAAGCCGACAGATTGATTCACCCTCATCAACACTCTTATAACATTCCTTGTGGCACGATATGTGGCAACAAAGAAGACAGATTGATTCGCCTTCATCAACTCTCGTATAACATTCCTAGTGGCACGATATGTGGCAACAAAGCCGACAGAAAATGCTCGCAGTCAAAACCTCAGTTGGAGGATGGGAAACAAGCTCCCAACAGAGTAGCTTAAATGTTCATCAGTCGCTTGTGCACGGGTCACTCATTGATAACTCCTAACCATATGATGGACGCACACGTGGGATGGCTTGCACCACTATTTCCTCGTTCCTCCAAGCAGCAATCAGTGGGATGCACTTGCTAATGAAGTGCAATAAACTGGCGGCTCATCGACGAGTCCTCTTAAATTCTCTTTTCACAGAGTCTACTCACAGACATCGCCTGCAGAAAACTTGATCGCTTTCGGTAAACATGCTGGCCTGGACGAAGCTGTGTAAATGTTGGATGGCAGCGCAAACGAATTTATTTCTGTCACTCAATGTACTTCTGTACATTATTGAAAGAGCATAGATACGAGAAGCTACGTGAAAATCCTTGGCTTCTGACTGATACGAAGAGAAGAAAGAATGAGAATATAAATAAATAGCAAATTTTCATTTGATTAAAGTTTTCGTTTCCTCATATGAAGGAGTGCGAACGTACCAGAATCAATTAATTTTTTGCCCTCCGGGGAGGGAAAGCTCTCTAAGGCTGACGTCAGATCTCCGGTGGAGATGGACCCTCCTAATTGAATCTATATTGAACACTCAATTACAGAGATTGAATCACTTGATGCTTGTCACAATTTGAAACCCACCCTCCAAACATTTGTTGCTATGGTTACTTCATCCTTCAATCATTAACTCATTAAACTCTGATCAATTTAATCACCATCATACCTCTATTCGTATTCTATTAATTATCTCCACTCTAATGGCAGACGCGACATTTTTCCCTCCTTGGTGCTATCGATAGGCGCTTGTGTTTTATATATTCTATATTGCTAAGAGTTTCCCTCTACTCCACAGCGACGGTGGTGGTAGGGCGGTGAGTCCCAACAAGCAGCGCCGTAGTGGTCTATCGGCCCTTCACCAGGTGAGGGCCCGACAACAGTTAGGTAGGAGCCGCTGCGTTCTCTCTTCCATGCAACCTGTTTCTACAGCTCTCGCTCTTTTTTTCTTTCCATTTTTACTGTTCTCATGCGTGGGATCATCGTTCGCCATCAGACTTTTTTTCAACGTGGCAGGACTTTGACTTTGTTGCACTCAATGGCAACCTCTTAACTCGAAATGACCAGGTTATGGGCCCGCTGGTCCACAACAGATGTGGTGGTGCGGGTCGTAGCGTGAAAGCCCGCTGGTCCACAACAGAGGTGGTGGTGCGGGTCGTAGCGTGATCAATGATTTGCTACTTGACTTAGTGTGTACTTGGTCCCTTGCAGAGTTTCCATTTATTCTCTTTGTCCACTTTTGTCTCTATTTTTTTTCATCTTTAATTTACAAAATGCTGCTGTCTATTGCAGCGTTTTTTTATTATTCTACTATTCTTCTTTTCAATTTTGTTTTTTCTTCCTGTTATCATTTTTATTATTTATTCGCTTACAATTTTTAGTTGTTTCATCCTTCGTGTTGAATTATAATCCCTGTTTTTATTTGCTGTATGTTGAGATATTGTCAGTCTAATCAAGCCCAGGACTGATGTTGTCGCGTTACACTTTTGATTGCTAGTTTGACGTTCGGCGCCAGAAAAAGTTCAACTTTACCGCATCAGAAACCCGGCCTCATTTATCTCATTTTAACCTGTAAATTTTTCACTCAATCCATAGTTACTAATTTTCTTATTTCATTATGAAATATTTGTTCACCCTATGTATATATTGTTTTGTTTATTTCTAAAAAATATTAGTCTCTGAATCATCCTTCGTTCTACTAGGTCGAAATCCTGGCGACGCTATCCGCAGCTGCCACCAGCGGCGCCACCAACGGCCTGGCCTTGCTACCACCAAGCGTGACTGTGCCTTTCTCTTCTGATGCTGCTGCCACTACACGCCCCTCCACCGTCACTACTGCGTACCTCAATGCCACTCCCGTAGCAGGTAGCATCGGTTTTGTCACTACCACGCCAGCACTACCAGCGGTGCTTCCCTCAGTGATGGCCCTCATCCCACCTTCAACGGTGGCCAGGAGCCAAGTTATCGCGGTGGCCGGAGGTGGTCCCCAGGGGGGTGGTGTGACCGGGGCGGATGTCACAGTCGAGGTGACGGCGGCACCCGCCCTGGAGCACGACCTTGTCAAGGTAGGTACTAGTATTCAACGTAACAAGAAAGTAAGAGTTATGATCGGTTGATTACTCGCTTACATGAAAATTCAAATTTGTTGTGTGAAAGACGAAGACAACCAACCACTTAAAAATATGTTTATGTTTGAGGTTCAGCCCAGCAGTTCCTGCTCCACCTCCTCCCTGACCGACAGCAGCGCGGGTGGCGGCTCCGTAGTGGTGCTACGAGATGTCAACAGCGGGCAGGTGGGTCCTGACGCTAAGCTCCTGACCCAAGTCGAGTGTTCTGTTAACGGTGTGACAAGACATCTCAACGTATTGACAAATTGTCAGGAATGTGTTGATCAGTTGACTTCTATTAAAGCTATTTCTATCGGTTGCGTTTCAATATAATCTGTATATGCTGTTCATTAGTTGATTATTATGTAAGGTATGTATTGATTTGTGTTAGAATATCGTCCGTATTTAATGCTTATCAGTTGATAATTATGTAAGGTATGTATAGATTTTGTGTCAGAATATCGGCTGCATTTAATGCTTATCAGTTGATTACTGTGAAAGGTGTGTATTGATTGGTGTTAGAATATCATCGGTATTTATTGCTAACCATTTGACTTTGATGATAGCTATTTCTATGGCCTTGCGTTGTGTTATAGTATCGTGGGAAATTCAATACTAATCGGTTTACATTCATAAAAGATATTTCTACTGTTCTCTGTTAAAGTATTGTCTCTCATCAGTGGCCCTCCTTTCCCAGATCTTGAGCACGCCCTCTTCCTTGACGTGGCCCGAGCTGCCCTCGTCCCCCACCATGGCCCGCCTCCAGGACGCTGGACTGCCTCCCTCCACACCGTAAGTCGCCCGTCCAAACCCATCATTGTACCATCACGGCTGTCCCTTTTCCTTCACGTGTACGACCAGTGACCCTGCTACAACCTGGGCCACTGTATTGTCTGACCCCAGCCTGTGTCACTGTATTCTCCAACTCCAGCCTGTGCCACTGTATTGTCTTACCCCCAGCCTGTGCCACTGTATTGTCTGATCCCAGCCTACGCCACTGTATTGTCTGACCCCAGCCTGTGCCACTGTATTGTCTGACCCCAACCTGTGCCACTGTATTGTCTGATCCCAGCCTACGTCACTGTATTGTCTGACCTCAGCCTGTGCCGCTGTATTGCATCACCTTAATCATCTGTGCCACTGAATTGTCTGACCCCCAGCCTGTGCCACTGTATTGTCTGATCCCAGCCTATGCCACTGTATTGTCTGACCCCAGCCTACGCCACTGTATTGCCTGACCCCAGCCTGTGCCGCTGTATTGCATGACAGCCTGTGCCGCTGTATTGCATCACCTTAGTCTGTGCCACTGTATTGTCTGACCTCAGCCTGTGCCGCTGTATTGCATCACCTTAGTCGTCTGTGCCACTATATTGTCTGACCCTAGCCTACGCCACTGTATTGTCTGACCTCAGCCTGTGCCGCTGTATTGCATGACAGCCTGTGCCGCTGTATTGCATCACCTTAGTCTGTGCCACTGTATTGTCTGACCTCAGCCTGTGCCGCTGTATTGCATCACCTTAGTCATCTGTGCCACTGAATTGTCTGACCCCCAGCCTGTGCCACTGTATTGTCTGACCCTAGCCTACGCCACTGTATTGTCTGACCTCAGCCTGTGCTACTGTATTGCATGACCTCAGCCTGTGCCGCTGTATTGCATGACAGCCTGTACCGCAGTATTGCATCACCTTAGTCTGTGCCACTGTATTGTCTGACCTCTGTCGGGCACGCCATGACGTTGTGCCCAGCCGTTGCACCCGGCAGGCTCGACCATGTCACGCAGGTACGTGATCTGTGGGAACGCCCGTGAAACAGCATCAACTTCCCCGGGGATGTAGGCGTAATATGAAGGCCTGCTCCTGCTGAAACACTCCCAACATGCACATGTTAATGGGTTCCCAGACTTAGGTCTGTACGCCGGCTTTGGCTCCTTCATCGCAGGAGGAGTTGGGGTTGAGCAACTATCTCCGCTTCTGCCGCTGTGTTCTCTAACCTCAGTCAATCATATGAATGGTCGATGCTGAAATCAATTTGCCGCCAGTATTATTTCAATTTATTTTCATTAACTTGATCAATTTAGGCTTGTCTATATCTATTAGAAAGAACTAAGTGTCACTATTTTTTTCACCTGTTCAGTATGTCTTCTCACCAGTCCATGTTTGTATTCTAGAGGCAATTCCTTTACTTGAGTGTCGCGATAATTTATAAAAAAATAAAATGACCATATAATATTTCCAAGTGCTCCAAATGAGCTCAACTGTACTTTTTATATCAGTTTTATGCAGTTCTTTACAGATAGCATGTCTACAACATAAGGCTTCATTAACGGCGATTTTTTCCACACAGGATTGCTAAGCTTCTGCCCAGCGAATTGGAGGTAAGTCCTGTTCACTGTAGACCGATGATGTGATTGACAAAACTTCATTTAAGGATGTTTTCATGTAATTTTAGTTACATGGGAATTCAATGGGACTGCTGTTTGAGTTGATCAAATTGCTTCATTTCTCTATGATAAAATTTCTGAATCCATGCCTTGTTTTTCAACAAGTACAAAATTGCTAGGTCCTACTTGTCCTTGTAGATTTATTTTGGAAACGAAAACCTCGTCTTATCCACCAACGAAGTATTCGGCTACACCACCTCACGAATATTCATTTCGGTGACGAGCGAGCAGTCAATATTTTCTGTGTAACACATGTTGACCGTTGCCACTAAGTCAATATTATTATTGACTATCAAGCGCAGTTAATTTTTAAACATGTCCCGTTTGTGAGGCTTCGGACAAGTCTTGTGTAATCTGAAACGAGAATTTTGCGATTATCTGTTGTTTTTTCTCTGTCCCACAACTGATAGTAAATCAGTATGTTGCTGTGTAGCCGGCCATAACATTTGTAGCTACTACTTCTGATGAAAGTAGGCCCTTGCTAAAATAAGAGATGAAGAAAATGAAATAAAATCAAGGAAAAAAAAATGAAATAAAATCAAGGAATATTTACATTCTCTCATCTAAATGGAAAAAAATTGCCAGGCGTCTCTTTTCCGATTGAGTCGTTTTGTTTTTGACGGTTAATACTAACTTGTATGCCTCCAGTCGGTGTTCCGGCGCGTGGAACTCGGCCTGAAGATTGACCGCGTGACTCTACTGGAGCGCCTCGAGGTGTTGCGGCGGCAGAGGGACACCGCCCATGCCAACTACTACAGGGAGCTGGACTCTGTCAACACGCACATGATGGTGGGTACAAAGCACAGAAATAGGCTTGGCCCCACGCATCCCAATCAGTGTAGATATCAGTCAGGAAAACCCATTTTGCAAACTCTTGTATTTCGGCGCTAAAGGACTTTGAGTCCAGAGCTCTCCTGGCCGATTATTGTAATCGAATCTTGCCAATTCTGACCAGTCATTGATGATGCTACCGAGGACCTCTCCGTTGCTCTAGAAACCCTGGTCACTCTAACCTAATTCAATTATCTGTGGGTCCAAATGCTTAAGACTGTCCTCTGAAACATTCATGTTCTGATCGTTGAGGCTCTGGAGCAGGGTAGGTTGAATGATAACTGTTCTCACTGTCCCCTCAGGAGTTCTGGCACCATTTGGCCTCAGCCAGTACGTTAGTAGTTCTTGTACTCCCTGCGGCACCCATGCAAACCTTTGACAATTGTAGCGTAAAGAACATCGACTTAACGATACAGTAAATTCGAGCTACTAAGCTAATCTAAAATTTGTCTACAGCTTGATGCCGCACTAGTTACGGGTTTGACTTTCGGTGCAAGAAGGACACTGACTCCAGCGCGCTAGCCTGCCTCGTCACTCGAATCTAATCCGAATCTTGCCATCTCCATTTTTTTATGCGATGTCATGCACCGAATTGAGCTGCTCCATAACTATCCGAGTCGAAATACCTTTTCTTTTCCATCCTAGGGCCCAGAGTATTGGAAAGTTGGAATGCCCCGAAACATTTTCATCTGTTGCAGTGGGTAAGAATACTTGCTGCCGTCTTGCGTGTCGTAAATAACAAAATGGGCGGAGCGAGATATCATGAAACTCCTCTTCCATCATTTCTATCCTCAAAGACGCCAAGACAACCGGGAGGAGAGATCTACGTCTCCCTGAACCCTATTGTTACAGTCGTTGAATGTTCCTGGTTGTAATACGGATAAAGCAAACAGGAAAGACTTTGGTGAAATGTTTGTGAGGAGGAAGCTTGGTGTTTTAATACGTGCTGAGTGAGACGAAGTGGAAAGGTAGGGACGTAAATGAGTTTGATGCAGTAAGTATAATTAAGTCGGTCGTGGAGGAAGGTTGATGTTATTAATCGATCGATTGGCTAATAATAGCATTGCGGAGGGAAAGAATGTTTTCTTTAGATTTATCTGGGCAACGGTTAGACTAAGTATTGAGTGATGGGCGTTTGTGAGTGATACAAACCATGAAGTGGGTGAAGTAAGGAGGAGAGGTATCATATCTAGATCAATCCAAGTGAGTATATTGTAAATTGTGGTGATGAATACATCATGGTGATACTGAGGCACCTAAATTAAAGAGTTGAAGACGTAGTTGTGGAAAAATGTTTGTTATTTTTACTAAGCCCTAGCTCCTCCTGCGGGGAAGGAACTACGGCCGGCGCACAGCCCAAATGCAAAGATACCCACCGACATGTGCACGTTGGTAATTTGACTACCGGTGTAGGCTTCTATTTTAGATCTACGGCCCTGAGGAGTTGATGTTTTCTAGCAAGCGTTCCCGCAAATAACGCACCGACGTGATATTATGATTGAGCCTGGCATGGTCATTGGCTGGGCACTACGTCATGACGTGCACGACCGTAGCGGGCGCACCCCGGTACCGCATGCACTGATCGGAAGGGGCGATCCCCTGTCCGTTTTCACTTGAGGGCTTTGTGGAGCTCGCGCCTTAGCCGACAGGTAAACCCCGTCACCCTTGTGCAGCCCCAACACCTCAACGTTCACCTCTTGTGAGGGACTGTAGAACCGTTTTGGCTCTAGGGTCAGCCAGTGCAATAGCTGTGAAGTTTGTGTGTATCTGCTTGTGCATACCTACGTTTTTGTGGGATGAGGAATGGGAATGCACCGCAGAAACGACACACAATGCCATCCTCACCAGCGAGGGTATGAAACAAAATGATTTGAGCGACTTGCGCTAGGGCGGGGCCCCAGGTACCTCCATCGCCGGCTGTGCCCCTCAATGAAGGGTGCTTGCCTGACTCATGTTGGCTTCTTCGTGGACGATGAGTGATATAAACAGCCTGTTGTTGGTTGGGAGTGGTGAATGATGTATACGGCCAGTTGTTGTTGGTGTTGTGCGGAAATGGCAGGGGGAGTATTTGATGAGTCCTTGAAATGATAGCACGTCACTGAGTCAGACACTGTTCTTGCGAGTGCTGGGGAGCTAGAATTGTTGCGGGCATTACTAAAAAAGAGGTGCGAGAGGCGATATAGGTGATGAAAGCAAGGAAAGCTCTGGTTTGAGTGAATGCCTGAGAAGGATAGAAGAAACGGCAGTCGAATCGTAAGTGAGGCTACTAAATTTGTCTTTGGTCTCTGGCTCTGTGCCGATCGTGTGGCGCAGTGCTTGCATTGTTCCGTTGTATATGAGCAAAGAAGATGAAAATAAATGCAGAAACTTTGAAGGGATTGATTAACTGCGTGTGGTGTGTCAGTCGTACGGGACAGTGCTACTCCAGAGGATGAGAAACTGTACGGATGGTGTGATAGGCGTGGTTCTGTGTGGCTTTAGGAGTGGTTGAGGCTGTGCAAATCAGATTTGAGCAGTGAGGCAAGTCTGCGAGAAGAACCTTGCGAAGTGAAGGATGTGTTCTGGGCCTTTATGGGTCTGTAAGGGGACTGAGATAAGGTTGCGGTATTTCTCCCTAGCTGATCAATTTCTTCACAGATGGAGTGGTCGGGGAAGTGAACGCGATCCTACTAGGACGAGATTTAGAGCTCTTAGGCGCAAATGAGCGAATATTAGTGTTGTGTGCACTGTAGTGTGTAATAAGCTGAAGGACGTTGTTTATAGAAGCACATAAAGTATGACGAGTTAGTTGCGTCAACTCCGCTCTACGGGGCTGAGATGTGAAGGAGAAGAGAGGAAGAGAGAATAAGGGTGTGTTTCGAAATGGTGTTCGAGAGGTATGGCCGGAGTGACCCTGAGGGTCAAGATCAAAGATAACGTTCGAATTTGAACGGGGACGGTTAGAAAGTTGAATGACAGTAAATTCACGTGTTCTGACGCGGTTTGGATACACGGTGAGAGCGAATGATGGGAGAGTATTGGAAATTTAGATAATTGTGAATATGAGGGGGTGTAGGCTCAAAGGAAGACCGAGGTTTGGGTGGATGGAAAGATGGCGTGAAGCTGTCCTCCAGGAAGAGGCATCAGTGTTCAGCAGAGAGTGTGCAAGCAATAGTCGTGACTGGACGGGTTTGGGGGAAGGCCTGGCAATTATGATGCAACCGGGAGAAACCAGTGTAAGCTTTTACCTACTGCTGACGCTGATCTAAGACCTCACTCCTGACTCAAATTGTGCCGGGGTGTTTGACAGGACCCTTCAACGCTAAAGGGTTATGAGTGCATAAGTGTAGTGTGAGGTGCGTCTTGCCGTCGGTCACCCTCTTTCTCGGGGACTCTGCCTTGTATCTGAATCTTACAGAGTTGGTGTACCTGTTTAAATTTTCATCACTTCTCCTGTAACGAGTCGTTTTTTTCTCGAATCACCCTGTTTAACATTGTTTTGCCAGGCCATCGACGGGGAGTGCCTGAAAGGTGAGCTGGGGGCTGAGTTGGCGCGCCTGAAGCGGAGCCTAGCGGTGCTGGCCGTGTCCGTGGAGTCGTTAGTGTCGGCCGCTCAGCAGTGGGCGGCGGTGCAGCATGAATGGAGCTGCTCACGAGCCGTCGAAGCGCTGCAGATCTACACGGACCACACCATCACGCTGCTGGCACAGGCCAACAAGCAAATTAAACACCTCAACACGTCAGTTGCCGACCATACTCGGAAAGCTTTTTTTGATCGCATTGGAAAGCTGTTTCGAATCGTCATCAAACAGCAGGCATTCTCATGGTTGAATCAATTTGGAGTCTAGTCATGCAAATTGTTTACAAAGTTCCAAGACGCGTCTGTTCGCATTTGTGAAGAAAAAAAATCGGCATAGTTTATATGCTTGAAAAAATGTTGAATGAATAGTTCATACCAGCATGAAAAATATTGTTTTTGACAACGGGAAAATAGCCTCGTTCTTGTATAGTGGACATGGATGAAGGGTACACTTCTGGGCTCTGGAGAAATGTTATGGATGAAGGGTACACTACTGGGCTCTAGAGTAATGGTTTGGATGAAGGGTACACTACTGGGCTCTGGAGAAATGTTATGGATGAAGGGTACACTACTGGGCTCTAGAGTAATGGTTTGGATGAAGGCTACACTACTGGGCTCTAGAGTAATGTTATGGATGAAGGGTACACTACTGAGCTCTAGAGTAATGTTTTGGATGAAGGGTACACTGCTGGGCTCTAGAGTAATGGTATGGATGAAGGGTACACTGCTGGGCTCTAGAGTAATGTTATGGATGAAGGGTGCACTGCTGGCCCCTAGAGTAATGTTATGGATGAAGGGTACACTGCTGGGCTCTAGAGTAATGGTATGGATGAAGGGTTCACTGCTGGGCTCTAGAGTAATGTTATGGATGAAGGGTACACAGCTGGGCTCTAGAGTAATGGTATGGATGAAGGGTACACTACTGGGCTCTAGAGTAATGGTATGGATGAAGGGTACACTACTGGGCTCAATAGAGTAATGTGCGGTAACGCCGTACTTTAGTGCCAGATCCAGCGTCAGTGGCGGTTAATCTTTTATAACTTGGTGAGTCTTTCATTTGTAGAAACGGAATTAGCTTCAGGTGAAAGCACGTATTGCGACCTTCATTTTTATGTATCACGCCTAATTTTTAGCTTGCAGAATGGAAAAATTAACGATTTTATTTTTTCCCGTTGTTTGCGTTGAAAAGTTGTTCCTACCACCAGGTGGGTTAAATTGCGTAAGCAAAGTTTGTTGTCTTAGAAGACTGCCGACAAACCATGGAGGCACTCTCCCGGCCTGCGAGCATCATTCTGACTCGTGTGAGGCGAACTCAATAACCGTCTTTGGGAGGTGGGTCGCTATCCAGGTACTCCAAGTCTACGTCTACAATACGATAACTAGGAGCTTTTTCCTACGTCAAATCGCAAAATTATTGTAGGACGTAGTCTCCAACTTCGGAGTAAACTGCTGTTGTTTTATACCGTAGTACTTTTATGTCCGGAAGCGGCAGGCATTCCTTGACCTGGCAGGCATCCACTGGCATGGTGTCCCTGGCCTTGTAGGCATCCACCGGCATCGTTTTAGGACAGGCAAGGAAAGACTGGTGAGCGAAACAACCCGAATTGCTGCCGATTGCCGGCTTTACTGCTTTATTGTCCCGTGAGGATCATGGTGGCATTGACAATAGCGATCGAAAAGTAGCCCTGAAGATGCACCGTCTGCGCTGTATCATGGAACCATACATCCGCAGATTTATGACGTGATGACCTCTGCAACCGGTAGCGGTAAACACGAAATAAAAGAAAGAAAAATCTATATTTATTCACAAACTGTATGGTATTATGTTTTGCATCCTAAATCTATACAAAAATGTACACAAATCAAAAATACGTATAATAGTAAGCCCAGACAATCTGATCAAATTAAGCAGCCTTACTGATTTCATTGCAAATTGGAAATGACAAAATGGGATCGAGTATGTCGGTAGCGTTCATCTTACATTCATCGGTGGAAGAACATAGGTGCAACAATTTCCGGTACGTGTCACAACCGAAAAAAATCAATACTAACAGAGGTTTATAGTACACAATGAATCTGCACTCTTTTCTGATGACATAATATTGAGATCAGACATTGGAAAATTATATATAACAATTCGTAACAATCCTCATTCTGATTATCCGCCTAATAGATTGGGTGGCAAACGTTGCCAGGGTATGTGTGGGTCTATGTGAGTTAGAGTCAATGCCATGCATGCAAATATGATCCGGGCCGGGCATATTACGGAAACGGCATGGTGTCATTTTTTACAATAAATTTTTACACAATGAATTTAAACAGATACAGACACTAGACCGCATCCCCCAGAAGGGGGGTGGGGTGGACGACGGCAAGGCGCACCTCACACCCTCATACGCTCACACTCACACAACTTAGCCCTTTTGTGCTAAAAGGTCCGGACGGTACCCCCTCAACATAACCTCTGGGTCACGAGTGAAGTCCGAGAACTCATTCGTTCACCATCATTCTCCACTCACGCCTATCCAGTGCACGCTCTCTCGCTACCCCCACACTCACATCTCTCCTTCCTAACGCCCGCTTCACACCATCCATCCACCCAAACTTCGGTCTCCCACTAGGCCTACGTCCACTCGCTTCTGACTTCAACATGTGTCCAAACCATCTCAGAACACGCGAATCCACTCTGTCCTCCAACTTCTTCTCCATCCCTGTTCTGATTCGAACCACGTCGTTGGTGGTCCGGTTTCTCAGCGTTACTCCAGCCATACTCCTCAAACATTTCATCTCTAATAAATTCAACTTCCTTCTCCCCTCTGCTCTCACCCCCCAAGTCTCAGCTCTGTAGAGCACAGTTGAGACAACAACATTCTCATACAGCCCTCTCTTTGCTTCCATCCCCAACGTCCTACAGCTCATTACACTCTTCAGTGCACCCCAACACTTAACACCCTTCCTTCACACGCGCCTTCACTTCAGTTTCCACTAGTTCAGTTATCTTCACATGTGAGCCCAGATAATTGGAACTCTGAACTTCCTCCAAAAGCGCTCCATTTAGGGGGACACTAATTTTGCTCGCATCGACAGTCTTCGAGCATCTCATTACTTTATTCTTACCCACGTTCACTCGGAGCTTCCTTCTCTTACACACTCTACCAAACTCAGACACTAGCCTACATAGCTTCTCCTCTTCTCAATATGACATTCGGATATCATGTTGAGAAGCTTTGCTCAAATCTGAATGGTACACTCATGTTTCTCAGTCGAACGAAGCAACAACTCGACTTTAAGTCTAGACTTCTTGTAATCAGCGCTCTGATTTTTTAACATTCAAACTACTTCCCCACCATTTGGAGTAAGTGCAAGAAAACATAGCTCTCACACACAGCTCTCATACAATCACCGCAAAGTAGCCCATGATGGGAGCTTCAGAAAGAGTGATCATGTGACGTCTATTCTAAAGAAACTCGGCTGGCTGAACATCCATGAACGACAGGAACTTAGAGAAGCTATACGAATTTTTAATATTCAGACCAACCTTTCATGTTCAAACGGTGTTGTCAACTCGTTAAGTGGCCCATCAACGATCAACACGGAACGAAAATAATATTGACAGTGAGTTCAGAAGAACAAATACTGGTGCCAAAGCCTTCAGAATTTCAAGGACAGTGTTTCAACAATTTTCCGGCTGACATTCAAAACCGCGCTACCGTATCTTTTTACAAGCAGAAATGCACTGCTCTATTGCTTGCCCGTCGACAGGGGTTGACACAAGAAAACAATTGGTGGCAATTAACCAGGAACTGAAAACGAAAATCTATATATATTTCTTCGGCTGGCGCTAAACATTATCAATATCGTTATGTCCACAGAACACTATCATCATTTCATTTTTATGTTCTCTTGACTTCTCTTGATTGTGTGCTTTAATATACTCTATTATATCCTCTGCTCGTACATATTACTCTTTAATTTCTGAAGGATTGAAAGCGGAGGTCCGTTTCGTCTAAGCGTTTCGTTTCGTCTTATGCGCACCAGCGTGTGTCTGACATTGCTAAAATTTTCAAATTTTTCTAACTTTAAAAGCGTCGTCTTTTTTTCTCTCACACTGAGGCGTGCGAGCCTACTGGAATCCATGATCATCGAGCCCTACGGAGGAGCCTATTATGACTCGCGTTGAGGCTCAGTGGAACTGAGAATCAAATCCTCTTCTTGATCCACAAATTTTTGTTATCGAAAATAATGCTAATGTATTTGTGCGCGAGTTCCTGTTTGTGATTTTGTGAATACGTGTTTTTTCAGTCCATGCTCGGACCCTATGTAATTTCTGTTGTTGACCTTTACCGCGTAACTATAAACCTTGTGGTGCGTCACGGTTGGAGTTGATCTGATCCGTGCAGCGCTGGACCTTGCACCAATTTCGACGATACCATCTCTGCGCACTGGCGTGCGTACATGTTACTCATCAGGGGTTGGAGGCGGGGACTCGTTTCGTTTGAGTTTTTATCTTACCTGAAACTCCTACATCTCGGACAACCGTTTTCTTTGCTCACTTTGAGTAGGACACATCTGTAACCTCTCCCCATATCCCTATAAGCAGTAATGACCTAAGCATGCCGTGAGTCGAAACAATTCCGGAGACTGAAGATGATTTGTCGATGACTTGATGCAGCGCTGGCTGCTGGTTTGACGTTCGGTGCCTGAAGAACATCGACTCCAGTGCACTAGAAAGCCTTGACACTCTAATCTAATCTTATCTTACCTGAATAAAGGAATTTTACTGTAACCGAACTAATCCGCGTAGCTGTAAACATTGTGTTGCGTTTCTGTCGGAGCTTACTTTGTCCGTGTAGCCGCAAACCTTGTACCAATCTCGACGATGCTACCTGTGCTCTCTGGCGTGCATACATATTACTCATGAAGTTCTAAATGTATGAAAGCGGAGATCCGTTTCGTCTGAACATTTTTCTTGTGCGCACCAGCGTGCGTCTGATGCGACTAAAATTTCCAAAATGTTTTAACTTTGACAATGTTGTTTTACTAGGCATGCGAGCCTACTGGAATCTATGATCGTCGAGCCCTACGGAGGAGCTTTTATGACTCACGTTAACGTTCCGGTGAAAATGAGACTAAAATCAAATCAAATATTTGGTAAAAATCTCTTCACAGCTCATTGCAGTAAATTGAGTACCAATATGTCAAGAAAAAAATCTATTTTTGATTCCGTATTAGCATGTTACCTAGTTCATTTTGTTGCCTGGTCTGCTTTGCAACATACTTAGCTGCAGAAACAATCTGACTAAAATGCTGAAATTCTTCCACAAAATCAAGTGATACCCTCTATCTTAACATCAGTCAAGGAATACATACACACAATTTTTAAAGTGTTGTATGTACACAATATCATGGGGCCAAGTCAAAAATGCTCTAAAACATAAAGAAGCGGTTGCTATGCCGAGAGTGTTGTAAACAGTTTGATGTACTGAATAGTGTAATTAATTGTAGGGCATTGGGTATGAAAGCAGTTGTCCCGACTGTGCTCTGCGGAGCAGACATGGAAGGCGTGGGCGGAAGAAAGAAGAATATTGAGTGTCTTTGCGATGAAATGGTGAGAGGTATGGCCAAAGTGACGCTAAAAGATACAATTAATAATGTCGTTGTTAATATGAGGGTGGGATGATAAAGAAGTTAGATGCACGTGTTGTAGGATGGTTCTGGCACATGGAGAGGATGGATGTTGGGAGGAAGGTGAAAAGGGTGATGAGTGTGGAGGTGAGTGAACGTAAGCCTTGAGGTAGATAAAAGTTTGATTGGGGTGGATGGATGATTATTCATTTTATAGATCATTAACACTTTATTTTAGTATTTTATTATTTCTTCTTGCTTGGGCTCTATTATTTTTCTCTGCCCTTTTTTCATGGTGATGAATTTTAAATTTGTTATCATTATTATTATATGTAACGAGGTTGGTTGAGAGAAGGTGACCCAGGGAGAGGAGGTACTCGTGGGATCCGCGGGACTCGAGGACCCGGGGTTTCGGGAGCCCGGGGGACTTGGGAGACCGGGTGGATTTGGGGTGGTCCACTTGGATCTT
>SDVV010007100.1:0-17988 GCA_016164225.1 Gammarus roeselii
CTACTGCCCCCACCTCATTGGTAAATAAACAATTGAGTCTTTTAACGGATTTTGTGGCTCCTCCCATCTTAAAACAATAAAAATAACCCTGCGTTAAACACTGTAATGGGTTCTAGTTTCCCCTTCCCTATCGCTTACGCGGGGATGTTCAGGGTGCGCTAATGGCCCTAACTCGTCACTGTCTCCTACGTTACATGATCTGTCCGGCTGCCACCTGTTCCTTCTAAGACAAACATCGGAGGGGAATTAAATAAATGCAAGGCAAGGGACCTCCATGAAATTTGAGCTAAGGGGGTTAGCAGGCCTAAGTCCTGCACTGCTTCTAGGGGCACAAACTACGCACCTCTCGATGGTAGTGTCCCGTAGCCAAGTTATAAATCGGTGCCAGAGGAGGCCGATCATAACAGCCGAATTCAGCAGGAAAAAGCTAAAATTTTACAAAAGCAACCTCCAAACTACAAACCAAAGAAACGATGTAACAATGATGATAAAATATACGTGTCTGTCGTCATGACATTATTTTTGAAATTGCCACGGTATAATTTCAATGCAATTGCGAAAACTAAAAATGTAAACCTCTACAATCGCAGTACGCTCCCGTTCGTCAGGTGAGGAGACATGAAAGAAGTTGCAAGGAACATTAGCTACAGTCGCAACACTACGACACCATTATGAAATGACCACCGAAGAAATGAATGACAAATAAAACAATTGAGTGGCTAATGCATGATTTTGGTCCCTCGACAACACATGCCAAGCACAGGCGAGCTGTCAGCGTCTTATTATACCGCTTGCACACGAGACTAAGAAATACTACAAATTCTGAGCATAGTAAACACCGAGGTATTTAAATATATATAAATTATAATTGCTGCTTCATCAAAGGTAAACAATTACCCATATCGGGTATTTATGTCGCTAATAGAATGTGCGCAAGGTGCATTCAGTAATACTCCCTTAATGTCCAACATTAGTGTTTCCCTTGACTAATGTCCCCGCAATGGCTCACGTCTGTAGAACATCTTGCTCTGTACTACTCCATTTCCCCGTCTCTTCCCGTGCAAAAAGTACACAACCTTTGATGGGGAGAGCTGACGACGTTGCATAAGGAGGCTCATCTTGAATGAATCCTGCTGAACCCTGGGATTCACGAATGAAGCGAATTTTCTATTGTAATTTGATAAAAACAAGTGAAGCGGTATTAATGAAAGGCGGCACTCCAGCTTCATTTAATATCACTATGGCATTGTTGAATCCCTTTTTGCGTCGTTCCTCATCGCTGTTCCAGACAGTCCTAACATGTCCTGTTTTCCTGGTTCCAGGAGTGGGTGCTCTGATCAACTGGAATGTCCTCATCAGTTCCCAGTGCCTCCAACAGATGGCACCACCAGCACGATCAGCTGGCTCATATCGACGGCAGCTGGTGCAGTCCGAGGGAAGACATAGCACCGAACGCTGGTCGTGAGGACACTGACAGAGGACACGGATCGAGGACTGCTATAGAGACGCCAGAAGACGTCTAGGTGTGTTGTAGGAGATTTCCTCACGGGAAATACTTGTTTCAAGAAGCGTTTTGAGGCTGACTGCAAGTGAGCTGGAAGACGGAGAAACAAGTTTTCAGTCTTCCAAGATTATTTGTTTGTTTATGAAAAACGTTGGATTAGCGGTAGCATGTATTGCTTCGCGAACAAGTGGTGCTGCCATAGGCACAAATCATCCACCCTTTTTCTGGATGAAGTCGTCGTTTCGAACTATTTCCTTTTTGGCAATCCTACTAACATAAACTATTCTTGGATTGTACTTCCGAACAAATATATTTAAGGTCAACACTTTTCTGTAAAAGCAAACATAATAATAGTATTTTCTCACAGTAGCCTCAGTCATGGAGTCCACGTTACGACACAAGAGGGAAGAAGACGTCAACGATTGACTTGGAGGACGGAGGAAGTCCTCGTCTAAGAACTTATCGCAAACAGCGGCTGCTGCAGTGCCCACTTGGAGGCACAAAAACGTGGCAAACTTTGCACTTGACGAACGCTCCCGAGCGTCAAAATAAACCGAACGTGAGCGGCGAGGCTTGCGGTGAAGTCGGTTTCGTTTAGGAGAGTGGGAGGATGGCAGTGTGTTTGTGTGTTGAAATGCCGTGTTCGTCTGAATTGAACAAACTCAAGAAGTAGTTTTGAATGGAGACAAGGGCTGTGTGCATCCATACAGTGCTTCTGCTACCTCTTTTTAAAGGATTTCAAACTTGCTTACAATTGGCCGATGTGAGAACTGCAATATGTCAATGTAAGTTTATTCGCAGCATTATACGATGAGGTGAAGCTTGTGAGGTGAGGTGAAGCACAAGAGACGCTGATGCTAGGTGAGGTAGGCGGTTGAAAAACAGAAAAATGAAAACAGAAAAATGTTCCGCAAAGAGGTGGCGAGGGTGGTGAATGAGAAGGCGAGCAAGGAGGAAGTGGTGACAGATATAAACGGCCGTTTTTTTGTCGGAGAGTGGTCATCAACGGAAGAGATGGGCTGATTGTTGAATGTTAAGGATATAAGGGCGGCTGGCTTCGTTGCAGAGTGAGATGATGCACGGATACCGATTCCAGGAGCGAAAATTGTTTGTAGGCATTTCTGAGGAATATTTGCAGGAGGCGGAAAGATGGAAGAAAGAAGGAAAAGCTCCTGGCTTGGA
Organism: Gammarus roeselii; assembly: GCA_016164225.1. Lineage (NCBI taxonomy): Eukaryota > Metazoa > Arthropoda > Malacostraca > Amphipoda > Gammaridae > Gammarus > Gammarus roeselii. Next base: position 2,687 of record SDVV010007100.1, read on the forward strand.
CGGCCTTGCGACTGAATACCTAAAGAGGAGTTAATAAACGGTAGTCGTAAGGTTGGTGAAGCTACTAAGTCTGTAATTTGTGATGAGCGTGAAACCAATTGAGTGGGGCAGCGCTTGCATTGTAGAAGAACAGGGGCGATAAAAATGAATGGAGCACCTCAAGCGGCATTGGTTCCTTGTGTGTGGTGGGTAAATGGTAGGGGAGAATGCCAATCGAGAGGATTAGAGAGTGTACTGATAGTGTTATTGGCGAGGAAATGTGTAGCATTAGGAGTGGTAGAGGGTGTGTAGATAAGATTTTTGCAATGAGACAAGTCTGAGAAGTAACTCGTGAAGGAAGAGGATGTGTTCTAGATTTTCATGGACCTGGAAAGGACCAACAAGAAACAGAGTTTTTTTTTCATATGGAGTGGGCGGAAATTTGTTGAGAGTTGTCCAGAGGTTCTTTGTTGGCAGCAGAGAATGTGTCAGTGTAGGGAGCGAAGAGACTGCTGTGTTCACAGTTAAAGTGGAACTGATATAAGGTTACCTTACGGCTCCCTGGCTATTTGATCTCTACATGGATGGGGTGGTTAGTTAGATGAACGCTAGGGTATTGGGTCAAAGTTTTTGGTGGTTAGGAGCAAATGGGCAGAGTTGGCAGTCGAATTAGTTGATGTTTGCGATTTATACGGCTCTGGTGGCAGCTTCGGAGAAGTTGGGTAGGGTAAAGTCAAAGTTTGGTAGTGTGCGAGAGGAGGAATCTGTGAGTTAATGATGGTAAAAGTAAAATAATTAGATGTTAGAGGAATGACGATGCGAGAATAATGAGTGCCCACCTAAATGGAGAAGTTTTGGAGGATGTTCAGTGTTTCAAGTACCTGGACTCTCATGTGACGAAGACTGGACTAATGAGAACTGAGGAAAAAACTAGATTGAGGGAAGGGTCTAAAGTGTAGGTTGATGTGAAGAGTGTAATAAGCTGTATGTAAGACATTGGTTTCGGAAGCAAAGAGAGAGGGGAAAAGTTTTCAAACTGTGCTTTACCGGGCTGGGAGGGGGAGGGAAGGGAGGGGACGAGAGAAGAAAGTTGAGTGTTTTCAAGATTAAATGTTTGACAGATATAGCCGGCCTGACGCTGAGAGATAAGATCGGTAATGACGTTGTTCGAATAAGAACATGGATGGTGAGGAATTTCGAGGAAAGAGTAGATTAGAACATGGATGGTGAGGAAGTTCGAAGAAAGAGTAGATTAGAACACGGATGGTGAGGAAGCTTGAGGAAAGAGTAGATTAGAACATGGATGGTGAGGAAGCTCGAGGAAAGAGTAGATTAGAACATGGATGGTGAGGAAGCTCGATGAAAGAGTAGATTAGAACATGGATGGTGAGGAAGTTCGAAGAAAGAGTAGATTAGAACATGGATGGTGAGGAAGCTCGAGGAAAGAGTAGATTAGAACATTGATGGTGAGGAAGCTCGAGGAAAGAGTAGATTAGAACATGGATGGTGAGGAAGCTCGAGGAAAGAGTAGATTAGAACATGGATGGTGAGAAAGTTCGAGGAAAGAGTAGATTAGAACATGGATGGTGAGGAAGCTCGATGAAAGAGTAGATTCACGTGTTCTGAGGTGGTTTGGACACATGGTGAGGATGGATGATGAGTGATTCGAGGAAAGGGTGATGAATGCGGGGGTGATTGAACGTAGGCCTAGAGGAAATCCGATGTTTTCATTAATGGATGACGTGAAGCTAGCTTGAGGGAGGAAAGAAATCAGTGTCCAGGAAACGTAAGAGCGGGAAATCAATAAACGTGAATAAAGAATGATTGTGAATGGATGAGTTTTGACGATGTCCTGATGCGCTTTCCCACTCTTGGCTCTCATCGGCTTGTTGAGAAACGGGATAGCCATGAATGGCGAATGGACCGGTAATTTTGACGCAGTATGGATAAGCCAGTGAAACTGTCGGGCTCTGCTGCTGATACTGATTCTGGACCTCACTTCTGGCCCAAAGTGAATGTTTCGGGGTCCTGGAGGTACCCGCTAGTTCTAATGGGCTGTGTATTGGTAGGTGTGAAAGCGAGCGAGTAATTCAAAGTGCATCTTGCCGTCAACCACCCTCTCCTGAGGAAGTGTATCTTGCATCTGTTTCTGTATTTAGCGATGATAAAGCTCTTGCTCTTCCTTTAAACAACTGCCACGTATGATAATAGAACCCTCATAACTGGCATGACTTTTGACACCTGATTGTTAGAAATTATTGATAGGAAACTGTGAGCCGATTGAGTCTGCCAATTCAAGCAGGATGACCGTGACACAATTGCCAACTTCTAATAGAAGGAGCATCAAGTCTGTCGATTAAAGCAGATGACCGTGACACAATTGCCAACTTCTATTTGAAGGAGCATCAAGTATGTCGATTGAAACAGGATGACCGAGACACAATTGCCAATTTCTAATTGAAGGAGCATCAAGTCTGTCGATTCAAGCAGGATGACCGTGACAAAATTGCCAACTTCTAATTGAAGGAGCATCAAGTCGGTCGATTCAAGCAGGATGACCGTGACACAATTGCCAACTTCTAATTGAAGGAGCATCAAGTCTGTCGATTCAAGCAGGATGACCGTGACAAAATTGCCAACTTCTAATTGAAGGAGCATCAAGTCAGTCGATTCAAGCAGGATGACCGTGACACAATTGCCAAAGTCTGTTTGAATGAGCACCAAGTCTGTAATTCAAGCAGGATGACCGTGACACAATTTCCAACTTATAATTGAAGAAGTATCAAGTCTGTCGACTCAAACAGGATGACCGTGACACAATTTCCAACTTCTAATTGAAGGAGCATCAAGTCTGTTGATTCAAGCAGGATGACCGTGACACAATTGCCAACTTCTAATTGAAGGAGCTTCAAGTCGGTCGATTCAAGCAGAATGACCGTGACACAATTGCCGATTTCTATTTGAATGAGCACCAAGTCTGTAATTCAAGCAGGATGACCGTGACACAATTGCCAACTTCAAATTGAAAAAGCATCAAGTCTGTCGATGCAAGCAGGATGACCGTGACGCAATTGCCAACTTCTAGATGAAGGAGCATCAAGTCAGTCGATTCAAGCAGGATGACCGTGACACAATTGCCAACTTCTAATTGAAGAAGCATCAAGTCTGTCGATTCAAACAGAATGACCGTGACACAATTGCTAACTTCTAATTGGAGGAGCATCAAGTCTGTCGATTCAAGCAGGATGACCGTGACACAATTGCCAATTTCTATTTGAATGAGCACCAAGTCTGTAATTCAAGCAGGATGACCGTGACACAATTGCCAACTTCAAATTGAAAGAGCATCAAGTCTGTCGATTCAAGCAGGATGACCGTGACGCAATTGCCAACTTCTAATTGACAGAGCATCAAGTCTGTCGATTCAAGCAGGATGACCGTGACACAATTGCCAACTTCTAATTGAAGGAGCATCAAGTCTGTCGATTCAAGCAGGATGACCGTGACACAATTGCCAACTTCTAATTGAAGGAGCATCAAGTCAGTCGATTCAAGCAGGATGACCGTGACACAATTGCCAACTTCTAATTGAAGGAGCATCAAGCCTGTCGATTCAAGCAGGATGACCGTGACACAATTGCCAACTTCTAGGTGAAGGAGCGTCAAGTCTGTCGATTCAAGCAGGATGGCCGTGACACAATTGCCAACTTCTAGGTGAAGGAGCATCAAGTCTGTCGATTCAAGCAGGATGACCGTGACGCAACTACAAACTTTATAACGAAGGAGCATGAAATCTGTTGATTCAAGCAGGATGGCTCCTCATGGTCAAAAACAATCTAAGATGTGTGTTGGCGAGCAGCACCAGTTCTTTACACCAGGCAACACCATAATCACAACGTGTACTGTTATCCGCAAAACGTAGGGAGACAATTGCCGCCACTCCATGCACGACTCCTCTTACCATCCACCACACATACTAACGTCTACCATCGCTCTACCGCCCTTCCCCTCTACCGGGTATATAGGTAAGCTATGCAATATGTGATTCAATCTCCAGCAATGGCCGTTCAGGCTGCAGACAGAATCAACCCGAACATGGCCCTACTGGACCCGATCAAGTACGGAGAGGTAGATAGGGGATGGTAGGCAAAGACTGAGGATTGAGAAATATAGAATGAAGCTAGAGAAGCAGGGGGAAGCCGCAAGCATGCTTGAATGAACGAATGATGGATGGAAGAGAAATAATGTAATAATGTTTAGTAACTTTTCAACATTGGATAAATGATGGAATGAAGTAATGTACATAAGAAAAGAGAGTTGCTGATGCAGGGAAAGGAATAAATTAATGTAAGAAAAGAGAGTTGCTGAGGCAAGGAAAGGAATACAGTTACTAAACATTATTACAACGAGAGTTACTGTTGCAGGGAAAGGAATAAAGTAATGTAAGAAAAGAGAGTTGCTGGTGCAGGGAAAGGAATAAAGTAATGTAAGAAAAGAGAGTTGCTGAGGCAGGAAAAGGAATAAAGTGATGTAAGAAAAGAGAGTTGCTGAGGCAAGGAAAGGAATAAAGTTACTAAACATTATTACAACGAGAGTTGCTGTTGCAGGGAAAGGAATAAAGTAATGTAAGAAAAGAGAGTTGCTGAGGCAGGGAAAGGTATAAATTAATGTAAGAAAAGAGAGTTGCTGGTGCAGGGAAAGGAATAAAGTAATGTAAGAAAAGAGAGTTGCTGATGAAGGGAAAGGAATAAAGAAATTTAAGAAAAGAGAGTTGCTGAGGCTGGGAAAGGTATAAAGTAATGTAAGGAAAGAGAGTTGGTGATGCAGGGGAAAGCTGCAGGATCTATTTACAGAACATTGATGTGCTGCAAGTGGAAAGACTGAATGGCAGAAAGAAGCATGAGTAGAGTACATAAATGTTGTACAGAAGGAAAAGAAGATGGTTAAGGTTGATGGAGATTTGAAGTGGTATATATATGAGAGACAGGGAGAAGTCCAGAATATCGAGTGTGGGGGCTGGGGAGATAATTGAAGTTTCAGGGGCTTAGGGAGAAGACCATTACAATATCGTAGTGGGGACTGATATGGTTGAGTCGTCGTTCCGTAATTAGGTTGGAAATTAGATACAGCTGATAAAAGCCAAATGAATATTAAATTTCTGTTCCAGGGATCACTATGTAATGTAGAAATATAAATAAAGATGAAATTGAGATGGAAATTTTAGTATAGAGTTAAGAGAGGGGATGAAACGAGGGATTCTAAATTGTGTATCGAGGATGATATCGGGAACGATGACAGGAATGATGACGGGAAGGATGACAGGAATGATGACGGGAATGATGACGGGAATGATAACGGGAATGATAACATGAATGATGACGGGGATGATGAGGGGAATGATGACGGGAATGATGACGGAAATGATGACGGGAATGATAACGGGAATGTATCGAGTAATGGACACGAATGAATATATTCAAAGAAAATATATCACTTAAAGATTTATTAATGAATACGATTCCAAATCTCTTCCGGAAGTCGGTATAAACAGCAAAAACATCACGATGGATTGGAGTACATCAAAGTTAGCTGATCATAATATCTTTATTGAAAGCTTTGCTTGAAGAGGTTATCAACATCATCAAAAACCACATACATGTACGTTTTGGAAGTGCAAGCATTGCATCCTTGAATTATTACGCTGCGGATGTTGTGTGTTGTGCAACTTATAATAATAATAATATTAATAATAATAATAATTATGATAATAAAAATAATCATTATAATAACTATTATAATAATAATAAAAAAGACGTTTATTTACGAGATGCCTCGTGATATTACGGTGTTTTACAAAGAGTTTCTTAATTCTATATTACACATTATTTTCAGGGTACAATTGTATCGAGTAATGCAACCGGTTACACATAAGACTTGCCAGTTCCCTGAAGCATATGAGTTGGTTCGAATCTGTCTCAAAATTTTATAATACATCTCAAACCCAGGGTACAACTTTACCGTGTAATATATTTTCTGCACATTCCATTCTAGGTACAACCGAGCATTTTGCTACTTGTCTCTTTTGACTTTGTTTCATTTTTCACACTTGATATTATCCCGCATTTCCCCTTTAGACTTTGTCCCGTTTTTCACGCTTGACCTCCTCCTATTTGACGATGTTTAACATTTCCCGATTGGCCTCCTCATGCTTGTTCCACTTGATCATGTCCCGCTTGACTTTATCCTACTTGTCCTATTGGAATTTTCCTTCCAAGAGGCTCTGTTTTTCTCGTCGAATTCCCTGGTTCGGCCGAACAGCGGACCAGCGGTCGTGATTCCCATTCCAGTGAGAAAGGCGACAGATTTCTCGTTCCAGAGTAATGGTATTGAACTCTGATGGATTCTTGGTCTGAAATGGACCTAGAAACAGTGAGTTGTGGCTCGTTCTCTTGAATACGAATCAGGTTCAGGTTATGAAAGGGAGACTGATCCCTGGCGGAAGGACCTCTGGTTCAAGACTAGCTGCATGGTATGAAGGGTAAGTGTGATTGCTCAAATACACGGTAGTTTAAAGCATGTGAGTAAATTCGACGTGAAGATATTGTAAACAACTTGGTAGTGAAAACATATGTACGCGATAATTCTATAGAGTGTTCTTTGCTGAAATGAAATGTAAGCGCGGATTCGAGTCATAAAAAGTGTTATTGAATGTATCAGGGGATGTCTCCGGGTTACGTTGCTATGGTGAAAACAGATCGAGTGACCAGGTAATCAAGTGTGGAGGTGGATCTCATAAACGCAAGCCAATACGAACCAACGCATAGGATGTTTACGCACTCATGGAAGAGACAACTGCCAATTGGCTTGTGTGACGATTTAGAAATTCCTGAAATCAAGCCGTGACCCAATAAAACAAAAGGCAAGCGCAATGAAGTCAATGCCAATGGCCTTGCCGCAGCGGTCACACTGCCTCACGGCACTTGCCGCAACGGCCACACTGCCTCACGGCACTTGCCGCAACGGCCACACTGCCTCACGTCACTTGCCGCAACGGACACACTGCCTCACGGCACTTGCACAGCAACAATTCATTGGAATAAATCATAAATTTCCCTTGCTCGTACTTGCTGCATGACAAAGCTCGTATTTTTTCTAAAGCGTCCCCATGGAACTATCTCATTTAAATTGAGCATCCATAACTTTCAGAGACTCTTCCAATAAATCATTGGATACGTGCTCGAAAAAAGAAGCAGAGGCGACGGCACCAGCCGTTTTTCAGAGTTTGGAAGAGACCGGAAGGCGAGGGAGGCACGAACCAGGGATACGGAGGATTGGGAGAGAAAGGGGGAGAGGTGTATGGGATTGGGAAGGATCGTAAGGTACGAGAAGATACAGCTTGAGAGACTATTCGGACGTGTAAAGAGAATGAAATTCTAAGTGGGAAAAGTAGATCGTGTTGATTCAAATTGTGAAAAGGAGGTGGGAAAAAAAGATCCCGGTGATTCAAATTCTGAAAAGTAGATGTAAAAAGTCATTTATCGTCCAAATATTTATTTTGTTAGTTGTGTTGTTATCGATTGATTGTCCGACACCTGCTTGATCATCAACGATATCAAAAAGTCATCCCAGTATAAATCTATTTACACTGGGTTGAACATCAATTGACCTCAAAAATCGAACCCCGTTAAGTAGTGAAGTGTAATAACATTCATGCCACACTAGCGATTGATAGGTTGTATCATCTGTCCCAGTGCAAATCTTGTTTTTTTACTGCTGTCAGCATCGGCAGTTGATCAACTGACGTCATGGTAGCCACTCACGCTTGCGTTTGGAAAGGTGGCATGCACTAAAAATCTCCCATCAGATGGTGCCACACTATAGGGAAGGTCGGTTAGACATGTAAATGAGTGTGGCAAGCACATGCTTGCGTCACTCAAGGCATCACAAACCCGTGACTGTCTCCTGATCATCTGCAAATACTTGTACGACCTTAATATGGTACGGAAAAAATAAACAATCAAGGCGGATCAATTATTGTCTTTCAATCATATTACTTCATTCCTAACTCGCGAATAAAAGATCAAATAAATACTACCACACAATGAGCATCGTCAGTGCGGCAAGGCAATAACATGCAAAATGTGGCATATTATCTTACTGAGTCTAAATTGAGGCAATAACCTCGATAAAACGCACCAGAAACGGTTGATAGATAATTATTGAAGGAAAATATTTTGGGATTAAAATGGAATAAGATTGTTTCATTTACCATATACGGTGGACGGAGAATCCAACTATATCTAACTTCAAGAATAATTCAAGTAATAGACCATGAACATACCTTCATTGCAATATCTGCTAGCTAGCTTCTTGTTTCATGTCTGTAAGAGACTTATTGATTTTATTCATACAGTTCTTAAAAACAGTCTTTCCGACATTTCTAAACAAAAAAATCTATCATCAGATCTCCCTAATACGAGTACACAATTTGAGTGATGTGTCGAAGGCTGAAACACAAAGTGAAAATAAGGTTTCCTGGAACAAGACACACCTACATCGGATAACTCAATGGCAATGTGTACCTCTGACAGAAAAATTAAACATGGCCTGAAAAGTGGAGTTCCTAGACTACATCTGCTGCAGAAATTCTGACGTTTTTGGTAGTGAACCATTGAGCCGTAACACATGGGACTTTATGAGAGAATCTTATTTTGCAATCACAATTGATGGACTTTTTATGAGTATCAACTAGACAATAACAGCTCAAATTCAATCTAAAATCAAAGTTGTGCATCCCGAAGCAGCTTCTTCCAAGATTGAACATCTTGAGTATTACATCAAGTGAAGGAGGATGGGGATAAAGATGGAAATTACTTGGCCAATTTACGACGTCGTTATTTTGGAATTCGGTGTCGACGAGACGAGCTATCGTAAGGATAATGAAAAAGCTCCAAGGCCTCTTGTCATATTCTACATGCAAGCCAGATAGAGACAAGAGTCGCACTTACGATATTAGATTTTTAATCATGACGTTATATCCGCCTTAGGCTTAGGAAAGGAGGAGCCTCGGATAAAGTGACTGTGAAGAAGCAACCCCGGATATAATCGGCTCAACTTGCCAGAGTTGCTAATGTAGGTTCACGCTTCTAGGCATATCATGGCTAAGTTTGGAATGGATAAAATTTTTGCCAGTAAATTTTCGTATTGGCAAGGAACAACCACATGCGAGAGGAGGATATTGCATGCGCTTGAGAAAGGCTGAGAGCACATGAGGAGGGAGGATATTGCACTAGCTTGAGAAAGGCTGAGAGCACATGAGGAGGGAGGATATTGCACTAGCTTGAGAAATCTGAAAGCACGTGAGGTAGGAGGATATTGCACGAGCTTGAAAATGACTGAAAGCACGTGAGGGAGGAGGATATTGCACGAGCTTGAAAATGACTGAAAGCACGTGAGGGAGGGGGATATTGCACGAGCTTGAAAAAGGCTGAAAGCACTTGAGGGAGTAGGATATTGCACGAGCTTGAAAAGTTCTGAAAGCACGTGAGGGAGGAGGATATTGCACGAGCTTGAGAAAGGCTTAGCTGGAAAGTGGGAACTGCTATATTCTGTGTAATCTGTGGAGCTGGACTGGTGATGACGATGATAATTATTGGTATGGTGTAAATAGTCGATTGACTGCAGGGAAGAAAAAAGAGATGAAAAAAAAACAGGGATTGCTAAACAAAATCAATTCTGTACAAAAAATATCAGATCATGACAATGTGAAAGTGGATATGCTTTCTATATCCACCGACATTCAGACTACACAACTGGTCTCAAACGAGTGTCAATGTTTCGGATTCAGAATGTCACTCCATCTTAGTGTTGTACATTGCAAGACCGCGACAACATAGCCTACCTGGATGGCAAGCTTAAACGGAAAAAAGTTGACCCACTTGTTCACAATCACACGATTTTGGTTTCCGCGCATTGTTTTGCCGTTTGTGAATACTCGAATCGCCTTCATAACACATGTCATCATCAGTTACTGCAGTGTTTAACATTTAAGAAACAAAGCAGAGACTTTAACATCAAAATGGAATCTATCTGTTGTTCATTTGTGAGAATGAAATACTAATTTAAAATTAGGGATTGCCTAGCTGAAACCTTTCCAATTGTATTGATTGCATAAATACTCAAAATATTGAATTGATTTAATTTTTGTCCCTTCCTCCTTTTTAAATTGCCCCGCGTCCTACTCTTTAGATGGTCCCCCCCATAGTCCCAACCACCTGTCAGCAGCACCCGTCCCTACTGCCTGGGGCTCCACAAGTCCTCCTTGAGGTCTAGAGTCCCGCAATCCGAGGGTTTCGCCGCTCCTCTGCCATGGTTCATTTTCCGGCCAAGTGGAGGCGGCATTGGACCCTGCTAGACCACCCATTTGCTAGCCTAACGGTATGCTGGATCGGTCCAGCCAGCCCAGACATCTGCTTGCCTAACTGCCTGCTAGCCCGCCATTCTGCTAGCCTGACTGCCGGCTTTCCCGCTCTTCTGATAGCTTGGCAGCCTGCTAACCGTCTTTTTGCTAACCGGACTGCCAGCTAGCCCGCCGATCTGCTAGCTTTCTTGAAGGTCTGCTAGCTCTTTCCCTTGTAACCCACCTTTCTGCTAGCCTGACGACCTGATAGACATCTCTAGCGTTAGCCTGACTGCCTGCTAGACCGACCTTCAGCTAGCCAGTCTGCCTCTTAACCCGCCCATATGCTTGCCTAACTGCATGTTAACCTACCTCCTGGTATCAAGCCTGGTAGCTCTGACTTTTACTATCCTGACTGCCTACTAGACCGTCTGGCTGCGGGACACTCCAAGGGACGAAATATTTTGTCCCGTTGTTGACGAATTTGAGATGGATCGTTGAAATTGAAAAAAATTGAGACTGGGCAGGCACTCCTTCGAAACCATCAGCTGAACAACGAACAAGAAACAGGGAAAACGCCTCCAGCGTAGACATTTAGCGGAACATCTGTTATTCTGTTATTGGATGGGAAAGTGATGCAAAAATCAAATACAATATATAAAAGTGTGACAATCTTCTGTAGAATAGGAAGAAGATACGAAACAGCCTGTAATGAAATTTTCACACATTTCAATTATATGTAAATTACCTTTGAACAACACACATGTGTATAAACACATTTTTGATATCCTGTATGGTGTTATTCAGTTTACTTTTAGGTAAGAATTTCTCAAAATTCTGAGCCGATAAGCCCTTTATTAAGTCCAAGATAGTCAAAGGTTGCGGGGAGAATATATGAGAGAGTTTTATAGTAATTACAAATTCATTCATGATTTACGGCCGTTTTCTGATGGGCTTGGAAAGTAATACCGATATGCTAGACAATACAATATCTATGGAAGTGATGATTTTATAGTTGGAAATTGTAAACTGATCTGACGACATGGTATGTAATAAAGTTTAATAATACGGATAAATATTCAAGTTCAAGCAAATGATTGTTGTCGTATGCTGCAGTAGCAGTAGCCTTCTGTATAAGAGTACTGTGACACACTTCCAATGAGTAGCCTTCTGTATAGGAGAACTGTGACACATTTCCAACTAAGACATGGAAATCAAAATATGGAGCACATTGAAAGATGTGATTTACATCACCTCGCATTTATGTCACGGTTAATATTGTTAATAATCGTTGATTAAGACCTAAGGGTGGTGCAAGGTTTAAATTAATACACGATATGGTTTTCATATTATTTTGAATAATAAAACGCGAACACAGAAAAGGGGCAGCTTCATGTCAAAGGCGTACAATTAATATTGTGAATCGGTGATGATAAAGTAAATAATGTTGAATAGTGCTTGAACACCGCTGCTTATATTCGTAAGCGAGAAAAAGACAAACAGAGACGGTGCGATTGTGAACAAGATGCGTTCCCTGCTATCCCTGTGTTCACACTGCAGAAAAGACCTGAAGTGCCCGGAAGGGAGGCGCGCCTGTTCTAGAATAGAGGCACGAACTGTCCAATGAGGGGACGGCCCTACAGTTTACTAAATTCTAAGGGGCGTGTCATCCTAATTCGCTGATTATTATTGGCCACGCTACGAATTACGTAGATTCGCAGACTCCGCCATAAATTAGAATAAACAGATGACCTTTTTGTGTTATTTTTATACCGGGCACAAAACTGCTGACCTCCTCGTAAATGGCAGGCAGGCGCAAATGACCCCCCACTTGACGACGGGCCTCGGACGAGTAACAAAATCCGAGGGCCCACCTCTGTTTGCTGAAGGAAGCACTTTCGAGAGATTATAGCCCTACCCAGCTGCTCACGCCGTGAGAAACTCAAAGTTTAGCTACATGTTATAGGCGTAAAAATGGAGTGTTATAACATTTACGGTTCATTGTATTAATAACAAATTATAATAAAACTCTTGATCAACGAGATGCCTCGATGTATTCTGGTGTTTTATAGAGTATGCCTTAGATCGGGAATACGTGTTAAATCAAGGGTGCGACCTTTTGAATTATAAAGTTTACTCGTTTCATGGAACAGATGAGTATATCCGAATTCAAGGAGCTGGAGAAAAATGTCTGCATGACAAGTATTTTGAGATACAGTTTAGGAGGTTACTCGCGTGAATATGGTACGGAAATATTTGCGTTTTGTGGCCTGGACACTGGGTTACTGCATTCAAGTAACAAGTACCAAAGGAATCTACAAGCATATTTAGACATTTTATATCATTGAAGATAATTGGGTTCGGACTTACTCACAATTGCTCATAAACACAAATTCGTTAGTGATCAGAGCGTAAAACATGTAAATGGAACGGTATTATTCGGTCTCCTAGTGAAACCCTAGCAACATATGAATAAATAAATAATCTGCAATATCGCATCTGGGACAACATACAAAGAAATCGCAAAACGCCTCCGGCAGGGTGCCAAACGCGCAGTGTGGCTACACTCCTCCTGCTGGGTGCCAAACGCGCAGTGTGGCTACACTCCTCCTGCTGGGTGCCAAACGCACCGTATAGCTGCATGTATAAATGTTACTCTCTATCAGCCATATTTCGTGCACTTGTATTCAGAGACAGCTGCACACAATAAAGCTTATGTAGAGTGTAGGGAAGAGTAGGAACAATATAGCTAATGTAGAGTGTAGGGAAGAGTAGGGACAATATAGCTAATGTGGAGTGTAGGGAAGAGTAGGGACAATATAGCTAATGTATAGTGTAGGGAAGAGTAGGGACAATATAGCTAATGTAGAGTGAAGAGAAGAGTAGGGACAATATGGCTAATGTAGAGTGTAGGGAAGAGTAGGGACAATATAGCTAATGTAGTGTGTAGGGAAGAGTAGGGACAATATAGCTAATGTAGCCATTCATGGTGAAAACAAAGGTAATCGAAAGATAGTTTAATTTGCTCTACATTACAGAGGGAATTTTGCTCATTTTTCTCAGTTGACGTTCCAAAGTTTACTCATAGCAAATAATTGTGATCCACAATGAAAAACCTTGATACAACATGATAGACATGTATCCTCAACATGAGAGATAATTACACTCACCGAGGCATGTATCCTCACTCATTACAATAAATATTGATCAACAATTAGAGATGTTCAATCGACGAAACGGACAGGGTCGTTCTGTTTATACGTGAGGGGCATATGACCCAGAGTCTTTGTTGACCGAGGTCAAGGACTTTGCAGGCATGAACTATTGTCTATTTTATGAGAATTGCCTCAATAATATTTCAACATCCCAGACAAGTCAGAGTGATCTAACGTGTAAGAAAGTATGACTCAATAACAGCAGGAAATGAGTTAAAAAAGAAATGGTTCTTGAAGTCTTATCAACCTGAATGAAAGCAGAAAAAGTGCCTTAAAAAGCTACTTGAACCCAGTATCAAACAAAACTGAGCCGAAGTGTAGAAAAAATGTTGAACGTGAAAAAAAAATTGATATCTGTCAATACAAGATGGCTAATGAAAGATCAATCTTGGAGGCATAATGCTAATAGCAACAAATGAGTTTAACACTACGTTCTGCATTATATGGAGGCATAATGCTAATAGCAACGAATGAGTTTAACACTACGTTCTGCATTATATGGAGGCATAATGCTAATAGCAACGAATGAGTTTAACACTACGTTCTGCATTATAAACTAGGAAGTTATTGAAGACCACCACCCTGAGCCTCCCGAATTGATCTGAGAGTAGGAGGCACCGAGAGGGGAGGGGTGAGGGAGTGGCAAATAGGCAGGACGCCAGATAAGGTCTGTCAGTCTAGAGGGTGGGGGGGAAGGCCCGTGTAATCAACGTAATTAGGCCGTTAGAAGCGTTGTTTTACGGCACACGTTCACAATGGCAAAAGTGGGCCTTAATAGCTTCGGCGGTAACGAAGGATAGGATGGGGAGGAATGAAGGAGCTAGTCTGTGATGGGAGGTTCATAATAAGTGTGCAAATAAGGTATTTAATAATGGATCAATTGATTAGGAATTAAAGTTGTTGAAGAAATTGTACAAATCATCACTTATTGCATTTTGGCGTCCAGTGGTGCAGGCGTTTATTATTGTTGGTAATAAGACATGCCTCCAGTAGTGCAAGATTTTATTATTGTTGGTAATGAGACTTGCTTTCATTAGTGCAGGTGCTTATTATTGTTGGTAATGAGACATGCTTCCAGTGGTGCAGGTGTTTATTATTGTTGGTAATGAGACATGCTTCCAGTGGTGCAGGTGTTTATTATTGTTGATAATGTGACATGCTTCCAGTGGTGCAGGTGTTTATTATTGTTGGTAATGAGACATGCTTACAGTGGTGCAGGTGTTTATTATTGTTGGTAATGAGACACACTTCCAGTGGTGCAGGTGTTTATTGTTGGTAATGAGACATGCTTCCAGTGGTGCAGGTGTTTATTATTGTTGTTGTAATGTTGTAATGAGACATTGTTGTAATGAGACATACTTCCAGTGGTGCAGGTGTTATTATTGTTGGTAATGAGACATACTTCCAGTGGTGCAGGTGTTTATTGTTGGTAATGAGACATGCTTCCAGTGGTGCAGGTGTTTATTATTGTTGGTAATGAGACATGCTTCCAGTGGTGCAGGTGTTTATTATTGTTGGTAATGAGACAGGCTTCCAGTGGTGCAGGTGTTTATTATTGTTGGTAATGAGACAGACTTTCAGCGGTGCAGGTGTTTATTATTGTTGGTAATGAGACATACTCCCAGTGGTGCAGGTGTTTATTGTTGGTAATGAGACATGCTTCCAGTGATGCAGGTGTTTATTGTTGGTAATGAGACATGCTTCGAGTG
>SDVV010007101.1:0-17988 GCA_016164225.1 Gammarus roeselii
GAGCAGGATTGATGGCAGAGTATAGGTAGACGCAATCAGAGTCGAGCAGGATTGATGGCAGAGTATAGGTAGACGCGATCAATAATGACGACAATATATCACAAGTGCTATTATTCACAACCTGTCGCGATTGGTGTCTTGAGGAATCTTTTGCCTCAGCGGCTTAAAGCCTCTGTTTTAAAGGGCCGTACGGTGAAAGACAGGAGATGCAGCGGAGGGGGGGGAATGAGAGGGCAGCGGCTCAGGGTATCTTCTGTCATCACGTAGGAGTGGAGGGGGGGTGGGAAGGGCATTGGTTGAGGGTTCTTCACTGTCCTCGGTTTCGTGTTACCCACAGGGACGAGGGTGCGGAATTTTTGATTCGTGTTCAGGCACTGGGTTTTCGGACACGCGATAAGACTTTCTTCAATATTGTACGTGAGCGGCCTTCTCACTCTTGAAATTTCTTGCGTTCATTTGTGTTCCTGCTTAGGTGAAATGATTCTGATCTAGTGTAATTGATTCAGTATTCAGCAGCTGCCAGTGGAACTATGAGGCACTATATCGTGGTGAAATCACACAGCTGGATGTGTGGCTTTTCTGACACTTCTATGGGCCGAGTACGGCGGGTTTACTCCTGTTCAATATCACGTATTGCATGTATGTACAAACAACTTTACCACTGCAAGTTATATTGATGAATGTAACATCACTTCATAGTGTAGTCTAACACTGTTTTCAATGTGACTCTGACAACAATCCTCCTAAATTCCACTAAAACTGTGGAGCTCGGCTGCACACACCCTCACACGGCGACGGACGGACTAAGATTGGTCATCTATCGCAATGGGTTCGTACACCTAAAGCAGTGCTAATGATATTGGCCATATTTCGCATTGGATTCGCGCACCTAAAGCAGTGCTAATGATATTGGCTATCTTTCGCACTAGATTTGTGCACCTAAAGCAGTGCTAATGATAATGGTCATCTATCGCAATAGCTTCGTGCACCTAAAACAGCTCTAATGATATTGGTCATCTCTCGCAATGGGTTCGTGCACCGAAAGCAATGCTAATGATATCGACTATCTGTAGCAATGGGTTCGTGCACCTAAAACAGTGTTAATGAATCTTCCGTTATGGTTGTGCACCTAAAGCATAGCTAATGATATTGACCATATCTCGCTATGGGTTCGTGCACCTAAAGCAGTGCTGATGTTATTGGTCATCTATTGCAATGAGTTCGTGCACCTAAAGCCGTGCTAGTGAGATGAGTCATTTCTCGTAATGGGTTCGTGCATCTAAAGCAGCGCTGATTATATTGGTCATCTCTCGCAATGGGTTCGTACACCTAAAACAGTGGTAATGATATGGATCATCTCTCGCAATGGGTTCGTGTACCCAAAGCAGTGCTAATGATATTGGTCATCTGACGCAATGGTTTCGTGAACCTAGAGCACTGCTATTGATATTGGCCATCTCTCGTAATGGGTTCGTGAACCTAAACCAAAGTTAATGATAATGGTCGTCTCTCGCAATGGGTTCGTGCACCTAAAGCAGGGTTGATGATATCGGTCATCGCTCGCAATAGGTTTGTGCACCTTAAGCAGTGCTAATGGCATTGGTCATCTCTCGTGAAGGGTTCGTGCACCTAAAGCAATCCTAATGACATTAGTCATCCCTCGTAATAGGTTCGTGCACCTAAAGCAGTGCTAATGATATTGGCCATCTCTCGCAATGGGTTCGTGCACCTGAAGCAGTTTTAATGATATTGGCCGTCTCTCGTAATGGGTTCGTATACCTAAAACAGTGGTAATGATTTTGGCCATCTCTGGCAATGGGCTTGTGTACCTAAAGCAGTGCATATGATACTGGTCATCTCTCACGATAAGTTCGGGCAACTAAAGCAATGCCAATGCTATCGGTCATCGCTCGCAATGGGTTCGTGCACCTCAAGTAGTGCTAATGATTTTGATCATCTCTCGCAATGGGTTCTTGCACCTAAAGCAGTGCTGATGAGTCTCTCTGAATGGATTCTTACACCAAAAGCAGTGCTAAGGATATTAGCCATCGTTCGCAATGGATTTGTTTACAAAAAGCATTGCTAACGATATTGGCCATCTTTCGCAATGAATTCGTGCACCAAGAGCAGTGTTAATGATATTGGTTGTCTTGCGCAATGATTTCGTACACCTAAAGCAGTTTCAATGATATTGGCCATCTTCCGCAATAGATTCGTGCACCTGAAGAAGTGCTGATGATATTGGTCATCTCTCGCACTGAGTAGGGCACCTAGAGCAATGCTAATGATATTGGCCATCTTTTGAAATGGGCTCGTGCACCTAAAACAGTGTTAATGAATCTCTCGTAATGGTTTTGTGCACCTAAAGCATAGCTAATGATATTTTCCATATATCGCGATGGGCTCGTGCGCCCAAAGCAGTGCTAATGATATTGGTCATCTCGCGTAAAGTGTTTGTGCACCTAAAGCAGCTCTAATAATTTTGGCCATCTCTCGTAACGGATTTTTACTCCTACAACAGTGATAATGATATTGGTCATCTTACGCAAAGGGTTCGTGCATGTAAAGCAGTGCATATAATATTGTTCATCTCTCGCAATAGGTTCGTGCAACTAAAGCAGTGCTAATGATGTTGGTCATCTCTCGCAATAGGTTTGTGCACCTAAAACAGGGCATATGATATTGGTCATCTCTCGCAATGGGTTCGTGCGCCTAAAGCAGTGCTAATGAGTCTTTCTCAATGGGTTTGTACACCTAAAGCAGTGCTTATGATATTGGTCATCTTTCACAATATATTCGTGGACCTAAAACAGTGCTAATGATATTGGCCATCTTTCGCAATATATTCGTGGACCTAAAACAGTGCTAATGATATTGGCCATCTATCGCAATGGCTTCGTGCACCTAAAGCAGTGCTAATGATATTGGTCATCTCTCGCAATGGGTTTGTGCACCTAAAGCAGTGCTAATTACATTGCCATATCTCGCAATGTGTTCGTTCACCTAAAACAGTGTTAATGAATCTCTCGGAATGGTGACCACATCTCGCGATGGGTTCATGCACCTGAAGCAGTGCTAATGACATTGGTCTTCTATTGCAATGGGTTCGTGCACCTTAAGCCGTGCTTATGATATTGGTCAAACCTCGCAATGGGTTCGTGCCCCCAAAGCAGTGGTAATGATATTGGTCATCTCTCGCAATGGTTTCGTGCACCTAATGCAGTGCATGTAATACTGGTTAGCTCTCGCAATGGGTTCGTGCAACTAAAGCACTGCTAATGAGGCTCTCTTAATGGGTTCATACACTTAAAGCATTGATAATGATATTGGCCATCTATTGCATAGCTCCGTGCACCTAAAGCAGTGCTAATGATTTTGGTCATCTCTCGCAATGGGTTCGTGCACGTAGAGCAGTGCTAATGATATTGGCAATCTCTCGCAATGGGTTCGTGCACCTAAAATAGTATTAATGAATTTCTCGTGATGGTGACCATATCTCGCGATGGGTTCGTGCACCTAAATCAGTGCTAATGCTGTTGGTATTTTTTTGCAATGGGTTCGTGCATTTAAAGCCGTGCTGATGATATTGGTCATCTCGCGCAAGGGATTCGTGCATCTAAGGCAGCGCTAATGATATTGATCATCTCCCGCAATGGGTGTGTTCTCCTGAAGCGGTGCTAATGATATTGGCCATCTCGCGTAATGAGTTCGTGCTCCTAAAGCAGTGCTAATGATATTGGTCGTCTCGGGCAATGGGTTCGTGCACCTTGGGCAGTGCTAATGGCATTGGTCATATTTCGTAATGGGTTTGTGCAACTAAAACCGGGCTAATGATATTGACTATCTCCCGTGATGGGTTTGTGACCCTAAAGCAGTGCTAATGATTTTGGTCCTCTCTCTCACTGGGTTCGTGCACCTATAGCAGTGCTAATGATATTGGTTATCTCTTGCAATGGGTTCGTGCATTTTAAAAAGTGCTAATGAATCTCTCGTAATGGTTTCATGCACCCGAAACCGTGTCAATGATATTGACCATTTCGCGCAATAGGTTCGTGCACCTAAAGCAGTGCTAATGATGTTCGCCATTTATCGCAATGGCTCCGTGCTTATAAAGCAGTGCTAAATATATTGGCTATCTCTTGCAATGAGTTCGTGCACCTAAAGCAGTGCTAATGATATTGGTCATCTCACGCAATTGGTTCGTGCACTTGAAGCAAACCTCATGATCTAGAAGCCATCTCTTGTAATGGAATCGTGCACCTAAAACAGTGCGAATGATATTGGCCATATCTCGCAATGGGATCGTGCACTTAAAGCAGTCTTTATGATATTGGTCATCGAACGCAGTGGTTCGTGCACCTAAAGTCGTGCTAATAATATCGGTTATCTCTTGCAATGGGTTCGTGCATCTAAAGCAGTGCTATGATATTGGTCATCTCTCGCAATGGGTTTGTGCACCCAAAGCAGTGTTGATGATGTTGGCCATCTCTCGTAAAAGGTTCGTGCTCCTAAATGTTTGCCTATGATATTGGTCATCTCTCGCAATAGTTTCGTGAACCAATAACACTGCTAATAATAGTGACCATCTCTCGCAATGGGTTCGTGCACCTAGAGCAGTGCTAATGATATTGACCATTTCCCGCAATGGGTTCGTGCACCTCAAGCAGCTCCAATGATATTGGTCATCTCCTGCAATGGGTTCGTGCACCGAAAGCAGTGTTATTGATATTGATCATCTTGCGCAATAGGTTCGTGCACCTTAAGCAGTGCTGAATATATTGGCCACCTCTCGTAATGGGTTCGTGCACTCAAAGCAGTGCTATCGATATTGGCCATCTTTCGCGATGAGTTCGTGCACCTAAAGCAGTGCTAATGATATTGGTCTTCTCTATTAATGGGTTTGTTCACTTAAAGCAGTGCTAAATATATATGTCATATCGCAATGGGTTCGTGCACCTGAAGCTGTGCTAATGATATTGGTTATCTCTCGCAATTGGTTCGTGCACCTAAAGCAGTGCTAATGATATTGGTCATCTCTCGCAATTGGTTCATGCATTTAAAGGAGTACCAATGATATTGGTCATCTCTCGCAAAAGGTTCGTGCACCAAAAGCAGTGCTAATGACATTGCCATATCTCGCTATGTGTTCGTTCACCTAAAACAGTGTTAATGAATCTCTCGAAATGGTGACCATATCTTGTGATGGGTACGTGCACCTAAAGCAGTGCTAATGATATTGGTTATCTCTCGCAATTGGTTCGTGCACCTAAAGCAGTGCTAATGATATTGGTTATCTCTCGCAATTGGTTCGTGCACCTAACAAAGTTCTAATGATATTGGTCATCTCTTGCAATTAATTCGTGCACCTAAAGCAGTTTTAATGATATTGGCCATCTTTCGTAATGGGCGTTCGTGCTCCTAAAGCAGTGTCGCTGAAAATTTTCCTTTATTCCTCAATGTGCGCATTTATTCTCAAATTGGTATATTTAAATATTATAGGTCATCGTTTATAGAGAACAAATCTCTGACACATCGATGACATTAGAGATAGAGGCTTGGCTGCGCCAGACAGTTTGTTTCTAGTTTCTCTGACTCGGTCTGGTCCCTGGTGACGGACTGGTCTCATGAATCAAACCTCTTGTGTATGTTGTGAGAACAGCTTCATGGAGTATTACTTCTCAGCATGGTAGCCAGAGAAAGACTTTAGGGGCGTTCGAGATGAGTCATCTTTTCAAATGGCACAGACTTCTACACCCCCACATGCACGCTCTGCCCCAATTAAGTTCTTGCTGTACGTAGACAACGGAGCAGTTCTTTACCCCAGCTTCAGCGCGTCCTGGTTGTGTACCTTCTTCTTGACTGCCTATGATACTTGTTGTGAGCGCCTTTAACGTCTCCTTCTCCAGACCCTGCCTCCCTCGGGTATCAATGTGTTCAGCGGCTTTCTACACGGTCACGTGCTGAGCAGGGCCATAACACTGCAGCACATCAGACATGGGACAGAGCTACCTACTTTACTACGCGGTGAGTCAAGGGGAGTGGTGCCTACCTTACCGCTCGGTGAGACAAGGAAAGCACTGTCCGTCCTGCTCCACGGTGAGACAAGGGGAGTGGTGCCCACCTTACCGCACGGTGAGACAAGGATAGAACTGTCCACCCTACTACACGGTGAGTCAAGGGGAGTGGTGCCCACCTTACCGCACGGTGAGTCAAGGGGAGTGGTGCCCACCTTACTACACGGTGAGTCAAGAGGAGTGGGGCCCACCTTACTACACGGTGAGTCAAGGCGAGTGGTGCTCACCTCACCGCACGGCGAGACAAGGGGAGTGGCGCCCACCTTACCGCACGGTGAGTCAAGGACAGAACTGTCCACCCTACTACACGGTGAGTCAAGGGGAGTGGTGCCCACCTTACCGCACGGGGAGACAAGGACAGAACTGTCCACCCTACTACACGGTGAGTCAAAGGGAGTGGTGCCCACCTTACCGCACGGGGAGACAAGGACAGAACTGTCCCCCTTACTACACGGTGAGTCAAGGGGAGTGGTGCCCACCTTACCGCACGGTGAGACAAGGACAGAACTGTCCACCCTACTGCACGGTGAGTCAAGGGGAGGGGTGCCCACCCTACCGCACGGTGAGACAAGGACAGAACTGTCCGCCCTGCTGCACGTTGAGACAAGGGGAGAGGTGCCCACCTTACCGCACGGTGAGACAAGGACAGAACTGTCCGCCCTGCTACACGGTGAGTCAAGGGGAGTGGTGCCCACCTTACCGCACGGTGAGACAAGGACAGAACTGTCCGCCCTGCTACACGGTGAGTTAAAGGAAGTGGTGCCCACCTTACCGCACGGTGAGACGAGGACAGAACTGTCCACCCTACTGCACGGTGAGTCAAGGGGAGTGGTGCCCACCTTACCGCGCGGTGAGACAAGGACAGAACTCTCCACCCTGCTGCACGGTGAGTCAAGGGGAGTGGTGCCCACCTTACCGCAAGGTGAGACAAGGACAGAACTGTCCACCCTGCTACACGGTGAGTTAAGGGAAGTGGTGCCCACCTTACCGCACGGTGAGACAAAGACAGAACTGTCCGCCCTGCTACACTGTGAGTCAAGGGGAGTGGTGCCCACCTTAAGGCACGGTGAGTCAAAGACAAATGTGGTGGAAGTTAAGTTTTGAGACGCCAACCATAGGAAAGGGCTTGAGTACGTTGCTCGAATCAAAACAAATTTACACCCATATGCCGTTGCCGTCATCTTGTCTACGTAATCTCACAGCGCTCTTTTCGTGTTCTCCTTTCCCCAGACGACCACTACGACTTCAACTACCAGCAAGAGCGGGTCCTGCCTGCCGAGCGAACCATCCTTCCTGGGGACCACCTCATCGTAACCTGCAAATATGACTCCAGGAACAGACGCAACACGACTTATGTGAGTACTGTAGCAAGAGCAACACGACCTACGTGAGTATTGTAGCAAGAGCATCACAACCTACGTGAGTACTTTAGAAAGAGCAGCACGACGTGCATGAATACTGAAGAAAGTGGAACACGACTTACGCGAGAATTGTAGCGTGCCATCATGACAGTGAGTATTGTAGCAAGCGCAAGCAACATGACTTACGTCAGTAGTGTAGCAGCGGCAGCACCACTCATGCGAGTACTGTAGCACGCGCAACACGACATATGTGAGCACCGTAGTAAGCTCAGCACGACCATAGTGCGTATTGCAGCAACCGCAATCCTACCTACGTGCAATACGACGTACTAGAATACTGCAGCAAGCGCAACAAGACGCATGTGAGTACTGAACCTTTAAATCTTTTGTGAGACATTTAGTGCTACTTATACCAAGACAAGAGCCATGTATCTTCTCTTGCCTCATACTCTCCTCTCACCCTCTTGACTCGCTCACCAGGGCGGCCTCAAGACCACGGAGGAGATGTGCTTGGTGTTCACGTCTTACTACCCTCGACAACAGCTGACGGACTGCTTCTCCAGACCCGACATGGGGCTGGTGCTGGACACCCTGGGCGTGCAGAAAATGAGGGACAACAGCCTCCTGTGAGTGAGGGAAACGGCGTGTTACTGTTCAGATTGTGGGACAACAGCGTCTTGTGAGTGAGATAAACGGCCTGTAACTGTTTAGATTGCGGCATAAAAGCGTCTTGTGAGTGAGGGGAACGACGTGGAACTGTTCTGATTGAGGAGCAACAGCGTCTTGTTAGTGAGGGAAACGGCGTGTAACCGTTCAGATAAAGGGATAAAAGCGTCTTATGAGTGAGGGGAACGACGTGGAACTGTTCAGATTGAGGGACAACAGCGTCTTGTGAGTGAGGGGACAACGTGTAACTGTTCAGATTGAGGGACAACAGCGTCTTGTGAGTGAGTGGAACGACATGTAACTGTTCAGATTGAGGGACAACAGCGTCTTGTGGGTGAGAGGAATAGCGTGTAACTGTTCAGATTGCGAGACAACAGCGTCTTGTGAGTGAGGGAAACAGCGTATAACTGTTCAGATTAAGGGATAAAAGCGTCCTATGAGTGAGGGGAACGACGTGGAACTGTTCAGATTGAGGGACAACAACGTCTTGTGAGTGAGGGAAACGGTGTGTAACTGTTCAGATTGAGGGACAACAGCGCCTTGTGGGTGAGGGGAACGACGTGTAACTGTTCAGATTGAGGGACAACAGTGTCATGTTCGTGAGGGGAACGACGTGTAACTGTTCAGATTGAGGGACAACAGCGCCTTGTGAGTGAGGGAAACGGTGTGTAACTGTTCAGATTGAGGGACAACAGCGCCTTGTGGGTGAGGGGAACGACGTGAAACTGATCAGATTGAGACACAACAGCGTCTTGTGAGTGAGGGAAACAGCGTATAACTGTTCAGATTAAGGGATAAAGGCGTCTTATGGGTGAGGGGAACGACGTGGAACTGTTCAGACTGAGGGACAACAGCGTCATGTGAATGAGGGAAACGGCGTGTAACTGTGCAGATTGAGGGAAAAAAGCGTCCTATGAGTGAGGGGAACGACGTAGAACTGTTCAGATTGAGGGACAACAGCGTCTTCTGAGTGAGGGAAACGGCTTGTAACTGTTCAGATTGAGAGACAACAGCGTCTTGTGTGGGAGGGAACGGTGTGTAACTGTTCAGATTAAGGGACAACAGTGTCTTGTGGGTGAGGGGAACGGCGTGTGACCGTTCAGATGTAGGGATAAGAGCGTCTTCCGAGTGAACGAACCGACGTGGAACTGTTCAGATTGAGGGACAACAGCGTCTTGTGAGTGAGGGAAACGGCGTGTAACTGTTCAGATTGAGAGACAACAGCGTCTTGTGAGTGAGGGGAATTACGTGTAACTGTTCAGATTGAGGGACAACAGTGTCATGTTAGTGAGGGGAACATCATGTAACTGTTCAGATTGAGGGACAACAGCGTCTTGTGAGTGAGGGGAACGGCGTGTAACTGTTCAGATTGAGGGACAACAGCGTCTTGTGAGTGAGGGGAACATCATGTAACTGTTCAGATTGAGGGATAACAGCTTCTTGTGAGTGAGTAGAACGACATGTAACTGTTCAGATTGAGGGACAACAGCGTCTTGTGGGCGAGAGGAATGGCGTGTACCTGTTCAGAATGAGGGACAGCAGCGTCATGTGGGTGAGAGGAACGGCGTGTAACTGTTCAGATTGAGGGATAAACGCGTCTTGTGAGAGAGGGGAACAACGTGGAACTGTTCAGATTGAGAGACAAAAGCGTCTTGTGAGTGAGGGAAACGACGTGTAACTGTTCAGATTGAGGGATAACAGAGTCTTGTGATTTAGGGAAACAACGTGTAACTGTTCAGATTGAGGGATAAAAGCGTCCTATGAGTTGGAGGAACGACGTGGAACTGTTCAGAATGAGGAACAACAGCGTCTTGTGAGTGAGGGAAACGGTGAGTAACTGTTCAGATTGAGGGACAACAGCGTCTTGTGGGTGAGGGGAACGGCGTGTAACTGTTCAGATTGAGGGACAACAGTGCCTTGTGGGTGAGGGGAACGACGTGTAACTGTTCAGATTGAAGGATAAAAGCATCCTACGAGTGAGAGGAACGACGTGTAACTGATCAGATTGAGGGACAACAGCGCCTTGTGTGTGAGGGAGCGGCGTGTAACTGTTCAGATTGAGGGACCACAGCGTCTTGTGAGTGAGGGGAACAGCATGTAACTGTTCAGATTGAGGGACAACATCGTCCTGTAAGTGAGGGAAGCCCTGTGCAACTGTTCAGATTGAGGGACAACATCGTCATGTGAGGGAGGGGAATTACGTGTAACTGTTCAGATTGAGGGACAACAGCGTCATGAGAGTGAGGGGACAGCGTGTAACTGCTTAGATTGACGGGCAACAGCGTCTTGTGAGCGAGTGGAATGACATGTAACTGTTCAGATTGATAGACAACAGCGTCTTGTGGGTGAGAGGAACTGCGCGTAACTGTTCAGATTGAGGGACAACAGCGTCTTGTGGGTGAGAGGAAGAGCGTGTAACTGTTCAGATTGAGGGACCACAGCGTCTTGTGAGTGAGGGGAACAGCATGTAACTGTTCAGATTGAGGGACCACAGCGTCTTGTGGGTGAGAGGAACAGCGTGTAACTGTTCAGATTGAGGGACAACAGCGTCTTGTGAGTGAGGGGAACGGCATGTAACTGTTCAGATTGAGGGACAACAGCGTCTTGTGGGTGAGAGGAACGGCGTGTAACTGTTCAAATTGAGGGACAACAGCGTCTTGTGAGTGAGGGGAATGACGTGTAACTGTTCAGATTGAGGGACAACAGCGTCTTGTGAGTTAGGGGAACAGCGTGTAACTCTTCAGATTGAGGGACAACAGCGTCTTGTGGGTGAGTGGAACGACATGTAACTGTTCAGATCGAGGGACAACAGTGTCTTGTGAGTGAGTGGAACGACATGTAACTGTTCAGATTGAGGGAAAACAGCGTCTTGAGAGTGAAGGGAACGGTGTGTAACTGTTCAGATCGAGAGACAACAACGTCTTGTGAGTGAGTGGAACGACATGTAACTGTTCAGACTGAGGGACAACAGCATCTTGTGGGCGGGAGGAACGGCGTGTAACTGATCAGATTGAGGGACAACAGTGTCTTGTGAGTGAGTGGAACGACATGTAACTGTTCAGATTGAGGGACAACAGTGTCTTGTGGGTGAGAGGAACGGCGTGTAACTGTTCAGATTGAGGGACAACAGCATCTGGTGGGTGAGAGAAACGACGTGTAACTGTTCAGATTGAGGGACAACATTGTCTTGTGAGTATGTGGAACGACGTGTAACTGTTCAGATTGAGGGACAACAGCGTCTTGTGAGTGAGTGGAACAACGTGTAACTGTTCAGATTGAGGGCCAAAGCGTCTTGTGGGTAAGTGGAACGACATGTAACTGTTCAGATTGGTAATAGATGTATAATTTAAATGACAAGAAAAGTTTTCGACAGTGATGACAAATTGATCGAAAATGGTAGGGGAGGGACAGTGATGACCAATTGATTGAGAGATGGGGTCAGAGAAACTCAAAGTGTTGCTTGTAAAGTTTTTCTTCTGTTGCTGCGAATTCCCGTGTGGATAGCAATATAGAGTAGTTCATATGATCAAAATGTTTATCTGGTCACATTGTCGGATGTTGAAATGAAGTGATTCATTTTCTTGATAATCCTACATGTAATATATTTGGTGGGGCTTTTCACTACCCTTACCATGGGGCTTTTCACTACCCTTAACATGCACACGTATTATACACATTAATGACATACACATTTGACTGGTTGAAGCACATTAGATACCGTTACTACATAGAACTTACTTGGGTGTTGATATCGTATTGGTGCAGAATAATTTGCCTCGTCACTACACGGTCATAACTGTGCTACAAACTATACACTATACTAAACTCTGCGTCTCTATTTACAGATGGGTGAGCACACTGACTAACCACTAGAGTATACTCTACTCTACCTCTGGTCATTTTAGTCACGTTGAAGGCTTGTAGCTAACTTTCTGTTCTCGGCATCATTAAGTTTATGTCGCATGTCCTGGGAACACTTATTTTTGTACAAGCACGCCTACGGTATACCGAAGGACGCTTGACCCAGCGGTTCAACCGTATAGCCCAATGGCACCTGGCGGCAAAAACAAATACTTCACATCCTAGAACACCCAGCAGGGAAGAATGACTTTCCTTAACAAATCAAACTACCAGCGTAGGCATATTTCCCACTATCAAACCATATTATCATACCATTATACTTATTTCAACACTATGACAAACTTAGCATGATTTACTCCCAAGTAAACGGGATTACCTTTATGTACTCCATAGCGACAGAGGGAAACATCTAGGGCATCAGAGGGCGGGAAATCATTCATTGGCAGTTGGGAAGGAGGGGAGGGGGAGGGGGTGAAGATCGCCTCCTACTCACATTCCGAATTCCAGAATTTTCCGTTACATGTTGAACTAGATGATTCACAAAAATATACACTATTACAGTTTCCTTCCCCATGTGAGGAATGTAGAAATTTATCTCTAACACACTCCACACCAAGAGAAAAGCGTATTGTCACTTATTCTAGTTGAGTGACGCATCGCTAACATGCTGCTGTCGGCACTTCTCTTTGGGGGTCTGGCAGCTTTTGGCTCTCAAACAGCTGTCGTATTGGAGCTGTCTCCCCCTATCAGGAATAGCTCATCGTCTTTGTTCCTTTCCTCGCCGACTGCAACCAGCGGGGGTATCTGGTTTGGATCCAGCAACTTGGCAGAAGCCTCCGAGACTTCTCTCGCTTGTACCTCTAAAGGATAGATACTACCGGTCGACTACCGGTCGAGGATACTACCGGTCGACTGAATGTCCCAACGCGTGTTTTAAGCTCACGCTCTTACTTGACGATTTCTGCCTTTGTGGAGCTCGATGACCCGGTGCAGGCTACACAGCAGCCTGGAACCCTCGTCGTATCTGGACTATGTCACTCACTACATATGCAATTTTTTCCTTGCAATCTACGGTGTTATGTTGAAGAGGGGTCTAGTACTTCTTTCTGAACTTTGTTTGGAAACGGTGTAGAACCTTCTGGACTGTTTTCTGACGTTGTGATAGGAGCTCCACTGTGAACATAGAGAGATCAAGTTCTTCCTCCGGATCAGGCGTTGCGACGTGTATGCTATTCAGACAATATCCGAGCATCAGCTGGGATGGTGTCAGTCTGAGTCTGAGATAGATGTTAGCGGACGGTCATTGAGGTCCGCTTCTATCTCACAAAGTACGGTGTGCACATCGTCTTCTGTCACCATAGCTCTGTGTAACGTTTTTTGAAGTCACATCATGACTATATTCACTATCCTCTCAAAGAAACCTTCAAACCAAGTGGCCAGACTGGGGTTGAAATGCATTCGCACTTATTTTGATTCAGGGTACTTCGTACACTGCCCAACTACACCCTTGATTCTCTGTCTAGCTCTCGGTATCCACCATCTTTGACGTAGGCTGGCCACAACGTAGTTCACTCCATGTGGTGCCTTGTTTTGTGACTCTCTTCGATGATCATATCGGTGATCTGATGCTTGGCAGGTAGTAAGACTGGATACGTTACCAATTTCTCTACCTCAGCTTCAGTGAGTCTAATAACCACAACTAATTAATCACCTCTGAGCATTAGGTTGAGGTGCTTCATTAATGGAGTGTAGCCCTTGAAACTGGGATTGCGGATGAATCTCTTCTCATCCGCAAAGGCTTCTTGTTGAAGTGCTTCGACTGCCCAGTTTTCAGCTCATTCGATCTCCTTGAGAGTCAGACTCATGATTGTTTCTTATTTTCGTTTGCCAGCTTATCACGTTTTTTACCTGTTGTTTTGCCTTGCAACTTACCATGTGACTTACCATTTAACTTACGCTTTAGGAACTCTATGAACTTTTTCTCCCACCCAAGAGTGTTGATCAACGTCTTGTGAAAGTGCAATATTTGTTGGCAACTGCAAGTAGGAGAAGCACTGGGGTGGGACCTCTTGAGCTTTATTTAGCGTTACTGTGTGCATCTGAGTTGGAAAGTTTTCCCGCTCCTGGAGTTCCACTATGTTCATGGGTCCATGTCACCACCGGTGGCTTGACTTGGGTTTCCTCGGGCTGACTCCTCGAGTTATCAAGTCAGTAGGATTTTAACATGTGGGAACATTGTGCTAGTTGACATTAGGGAGAGCTTTCTTTATGTCTAGCTTCCGATTTTGTATGTAAGCCTCCAATGAGCTTGCAGAGTGAATTCAACCCAAGGTAACTTGACTGTCTGACCACAAATAGATTGCCTCAACGTTGACTTCCTTTTCATATGCCTCATATACATACCTGGTGAGTCTTGGTCCAAGTAGTGCTGCAGTCATTTCCAATTCCTTCACTTACTCCATACACAACGGCACCATATGCTACTGTGAAAGCATCTACAAATGTGTGAAGGGTCACTGACTCACCCATTTCTGCGTTGCGTTTGATGGGTATGTCACCTTTCAGTAAGAATTTTTTTCCTCTATTTTATTTCAATAGCTTCAGGAAGATCATCATCCCAACTCACCTTTGACTGCCTGATTTCCTTCATTAGGAATTTAGCACTGATGGTGATGGGAGTCATTAATCCAAGTGGAACAAATTGTGCGGTTAAACCACGCAAAATTATTCTCGTAGTTGGCTTACCTGGTTCTAGCTCCTTGCGGGCCACTGCTAAGGTGTCCTGGACTGTGTCCCATCTGAGTTGCAGGACAGGGACAGTGGGTCTTACATCTGACTCTTTCCATTTCTGTCATCATTATGAGCTCTGGGTCGTTTGTTTCCAATTCCCTAACGTTGAGCCCAGCATCACCCAAGATTTTATTGGATGAACCATAGAATCTCTTCAACTCCGTCTTTGTTGATGCAGTTATCGAGAGGTTATCAACATAAATATTCCTCTTGATATTGTTTGTAATGCCCCATTGTCCACCATTCTTTTCCAAGTGATGGTCAATGGTGGCATTCAGAATGAATTGGGAACAGGCTGCTCCAAAAAGGATGACTTTGAAGCAATAGGTGGCTATATGACTGTCAGGATCCTTGAGATTTCTTGGCCATAGAAACCTTGTGAAATATCGGTTCTGCTCATCTAAACCTACTAGGGTCAACAAAGGATAACCATGAAATTCAATTGTTAAACATGAACACATATTTTCAGTTATCTACAGTAACAATATGCAACAAACATGATCATGCTAAACACACATTTTTGCCATGTTTCCCGTAAATTCAGTGATTTCTTACAGTACAATTTACATATTCAAATACCTTTAGCAAATATTAATGTTACTTTCCAACATTAGGACATTACAAGCATTTGAACAAAATGATATGATAATCGATTCACTCTTCCATCACCTTCGATCCCTTTCATTACTTTACACTGGGCATTTTACTTCACACTGGGTACTGGACATTTTTCCAAGATGACGGCCTCGCCATGACACGATGCCGTTTCAAAAATGGCGGCCATATTTTTCTGGACCCCATCCGATTCTGTGGAGGACCAATGTAGAGGCTTTTCACTACCCATTACATGCACACTTATTATACACATTAATGACATATACATTTGACTGGTTGAAGCACATTAGATACCGTTACTACATAGAACTTACTTGGGTGTTGATATCGTATTGGTGCAGAATAATTTGCCTTGTCACTACACGGTCATAACTGTGCTACAAACTATACACTATACTAAACTCTGCGTCTCTATTTACAGGTGGGTTAGCACACTGACTAACCACTAGAGTATACTCTACTCTACCTCAAGTCATTTTAGTCACGTTGAAGGCTTGTAGCTAACTTTCTGTAATCGGACTCATTTAGTTCATGACACATGTCCTGGGAGCACTTATTTTTGTACAAGACACGCCTACGGCATACCGACGCACTCTCACTCCTCCTAGACCGCTGGACCCAGAGATTCAACCACTAAGCGCAACGGCCCCTGTCGGCAGAAACAAATAGTACACATCCCAGAAAGAAAGAAACACTCAGCAGGGAAAAGGGGCTTACTTTAACAAAACAAATTACTAACGTAGGCTTATATACTATAATTAAACCATATTACTATACCATAATACTTATTTTTACACTATGGCGAACTTAGAATTATTTACTCCCCAATAAACGGGAATACCTTTGTTTATATGGTCTATAGCGATAGAGGGAAAATATCTAGGGCATCAGAAGGCGTCGTGAAGGAGGGGAGGGGGAGAGGGTCAAGATCACTTCCTACCCTAATTCCGAACTCCAGAATTCTCCGTTACAAGTCGGATGATTCACGAAGAAAAACACTACTACAGTTCCCTTCCCCATGTGAGGAATGTAGGAATTCTTCTCCTACACTATTAACAATAAAGGTCATCTTCCAAATCCATTAGCTTCACAGAGTTTGTTCACTATGCATACCAAATAAATTCAATTGGAATGATTGATTTCCATGTTGACTGATCTGATTATTTAGCATTGTTTAGGATGTCTTCTCGTTATTTTATAACAAACTTAACGACTTTTTCCACATTTTTTTCTCTTCAGGAACACCTTCATGCGGATAGCCTTTGAGTGAGTACAGCGCATTCATGATGGAGATACACGAGTTTACAAGTGTTTACAAGTGTAGGGAGACAACAACAGGACAATTGGCCTAAACTAGGTTGTCTTTTGATAGCAAGAGGGTTAGTTCTGGAGTAGAACGTCTAAGAGAGCTTCGAGTGCTGAACATCACCACCCATTTACTGGAATTGATGGTGCGATCATCATCAACCCATTACTAGTCGCCTGTCACTGGCCACTGGTCATCATCAACAAGTTACTAGTCCCTAGTCATCATCAACCAGTGAATAGTCGCTGGGACTGTGGGGTATGTGAGTGTTGGTGGATGCGGTGTTCACTGTTATCTGGTGTTAATAATGTAAGGGATTACTTGCTTGTAGACACCTTCATTCTGTTGTCCAGCAGCCAGACTTCAGGAGACTTCAGGTACTGCTGAAGGTGCGCAGCTGCGGTCTCGTGCTTGTGGTGCTATGGGATTATTATGAGGGCACCCGAATGTGAGCTGATGTGGGTGTTGGGTTGAGTTGGAGTAGGCAGGTCGTGAGGGAAGGTGTTGAAGAGTGAGGGTGAAAGAACGGAGCCCTGGAGGACACCATTGGGGTGTGGCGTGTTCGAGATGGCTTGTTATTGTAGTGGAGGGCGCATGTCTGCCAGAGAGGAAAATAGCAAACCACGTCTTTTAGTTTGGATGGATGGGCGTGTCGAGTATTTTGTTTATGTGTCGCAGGTCTTACTAATGTCAATGGCACATACCAGGGTGAGTTGGGCTGTCATCTTTACGCCCACGGTTTTACGGATTGTCTCGTGTGAGAATGACGACATGATAATTGATGACTATTGGGCGGTGATCAGTCGTCATGTCACGGCGTACTGACCATTAGTAGCTATAATAACGACCATGGGCCCTCTCGTGTGAGAAAGACGACGCATGGTCCCTCTCGTGTGAGAAAGACGATGCATGGGCCCTCTCGTGTGAGAATGACGACGCATGGGCCCTCTCGTGTGAGAATGACGACGCATGGGCCCTCTCGTGTGAGAATGACGACATGATAATTGATGACTATTGGGCGGTGATCAGTCGTCATGTCACGGCGTACTGACCATTAGTAGCTATAATAACGACGAATGGGCCCTCTCGTGTGAGAAAGACGACGCATGGGCCCTCTCGTGTGAGAATGACGACGCATGGGCCCTCTCGTGTGAGAATGACGACACATGGGCCCTCTCGTGTGAGAATGACGACGCATGGGCCCTCTCGTGTGAGAAAGACGACGCATGGGCCCTCTCGTGTGAGAATGACGACGCACGGGCCCTCTCGTGTGAGAAAGACGACGCATGGGCCCTCTCGTGTGAGAATGACGACG
>SDVV010007102.1:0-17988 GCA_016164225.1 Gammarus roeselii
CAAAGCATTGTTTGCGATGGTCGAGAGTAGTTTTGGCTGTAGATCCGTAGACAACGGCTCCGTAGTCCATGCGCGATCGTATTATTGCTCTGAACAACATCATTCCGGTGTCCATGTCGGCACCGAACTCCAGGGATGTTACCGATTGGATAAGTCCCGTCGACCTTTTGCATCGAGTCGCCAGGGCTGCTATGTGGGGTCGCCACGTGAGTTTAGGATCCCACACAAGACCCAGGAATTTGATCGTTTCTTCGTATACTAGAGGGGTGATGTGCAGCGGTAGGGCTGGTTTCAGATCTAAGCCGAGCACAAGGGTAAAGTGCATGCTTTTAGTTTTAGAATGAGAGAATCAGAATCCGTTTAGGGAAGCCCAGTTCCCGACTAGGTTTAGGCCCTTCTGGAATTCATGTTGAATTGTTATGAGGCTGGGGTGTCTGTAGCTTATTTGTAGGTCGTCCATGTATAGCGATGAGAGCAATCTTCCGTCTCGGGGAAGAATGTCGGCTAACTGATCGATTTTGAGGATAAGAAGAGTGACACTAAGGACGCTTCCCTGGGGGACGCCCATTTCTTGCGGATATGACGGAGACTGTGTGTCGCCAACCTTGACCCTGATGGTGCGATTTTGTAGAAATTGGTGGATAAAAAGTGGTAGCCGACCTCTCAATGAGCCCGCTGCGCTGCTGTTCATGGACCATAACTGGTAGTTTTGCTTTGAGGTAGTTGGGTATCGAGCAACTTGAGGTCGTCGTCAGAGATATCGACGTTCATTCGTTTCTTCGCTGGTGATGTCGAAGGGCTAGTTGTGTGGTGACCTGAGGGAGTAGCATCCTTTGCGGAATCCACCAACGCAGCAATGGGTTAATTGGTAGGGCCACTCGTCTCTAGTAGTAGTAGTAGTAGAGTGTTAATGATCTATGAAGTGTTAATGATCTATGAAATGAATAATCATCCATCTACCCCAACACTGGTCTCTATAACCGAAGCGATCATTGAACTGGGTGTGATTGTCTTGCTGCAAAGGGGAGTTGTTGAGATCGTGCTAGTAAGCTATTTTGACGATGTGTGGGTATCATCTACGCGGTTCGACTTATTTTAGTAGATTTAACTGCTAGGCATAACTATTGCGAGTTAGATTTTCGTCTGGCCAGATTTGGAAGGTTTGTTCACCTTGCGACTTAGCGTTAGTTTTGTATGGCAAGTGTTTCTTCATGATCATCAATGTGTTCTCCTGCTTCGTGGTGACATGAACAACGATAGCACCTAGGTCGTGAGGCGTTGAATTCAGGTTTTTCGTGTCGCCGGCCCATCGCTTTCAGCGCTGAGTGTGTGGCCTGCATTGTTCGAGGACGTGGTCGTACTAGCCATTTATTGCACATCCCAGGTAATATTGTCACTGGGTAAGTTCTACTTTTCAATTGCTCACCAGAAATTAAAATTAAAACAGATGCATTAGCTTTTGGTAGAATAGAGTATGCTATGGGACAAGGGTTTCGGGATTTGATCCAGGCTTCTAAATAAATGTAACTCCATAATCTTCTGCCATGCTAGCTGCATAGGCGCTTAGGTTAGTCGGTGAGGTGTAGCAACGAGTGTTTACAGTTTGTTTGGTAGAATTGAAGGACAGGTGTAGTTCAACGGTTACTTTGCGCTTGTCAATAAGGAAATGTTTCGTATTGAGCTATTCATAAAATTTTACGTCGTGGGTGTGATGCAACAGTCATTGTTTTCGGACGCTTTCCGGTCTACCTCCTAAATGATATACGAGAGATTTCATCGTAATGAAGGAATTTGTCGAGGGAGCAGATTTGCTTGCAGTGCTGTCTAAGAGTGGTAAAGATACTATGCAGTGGACGATGCTGATGCTTCTTCCTCAGAGCAAGGGTTTTTCTAGGGGAATGCGTCAAGACTACGGCCTGTCGTCGTCCAACGTTGTGGTCGTCTCTTGAAATTGGAGGATCGTTTTTTTATCCAGTGAGTAGTCTCCAAGTTCAGTCTGAATTAGAAGCAGCGGTATTCTGCGGATGGGCATGACTGGCTATCATCCAGTATGTTATGGTCGTCTAGGGAATAATGGGAACATGTCTTTCATTGCATATTGTCTGCGTGCGCCAGTGTTTTTGGCACATATAGCAACGCATCGGACGTTCCATGAAGATGGGAGGTAACCCCGATTTTAGAGTCAAGAAAAGGCACGTCGATGTATTCTGACGGGGGTAGGGCAGTTGAGATTTAGAAGAAGGGCCCTAGTGGCATTCTTTTATGGTCAAATGATTTTGCGATTTTTGCTTTGACCACACAATCCACGTAGAGTACAAGTCTGGTGATGAACTCACAAGCTTGCTCCTTTGCAAGATTGTCGATATAAATCCAACCCGAACTCTTGCAGCAGATTGGGTATGGCGAAACCGACATGTCTTTTACCCTATACTTTTCCTGGAAAGTAGAGTGTCACTGAGAAGTTTGTGCTTACTTGGATGGCAAATCTATCCTCGCCGTTGGTGGTGATGTTTAAAACTGATCGGCTAGTAATGGAGCCCCGTTCTTCTGGTACAGTGCATGGACTATTGCCCAGTCTGTCTTTGACATTGAATGTGGTTTTCATGTATTCGGGAAGTCAGGGCGGTTAATTGAAAAGCCCGTGCTGGTCAAATCGGGAATATTTTCTTTTTGGTTGTAAGTTTTTCGACTTCGTTTGGGGTGGAGAGTCGGTGAGGTTAGCATCGGAGGTGTAGGTACTTGCGTACGTCACTATTTTTAGTTAGTTTGTGTTTCATTCATGAGCTCGTTAAGTTGAAGGACCATAATTATGACACAGTACTCGAGTTTTGCGAGACGTTCACCGGATGTACTGGAGGCTGCGGTGTACTTGCGAGACGTTCACCGATTGTATTGAAGGCTGCGGTGTAGTTGCAAGACGTTCACCGATTGTACTGGAGGCTGCGGTGTTGTTTCCAGTTTCTAGCTCAGAAAGACCAGTCACTTTACTCAGAGTATTTGAGAATTCACGCACGCTCGTTGTCAACTTCATGATGCGACCGCCGAGGAGGCGTCATCCTCTCAAGAAGTAGCGTTGTCTTGCGGCGTGAGCATTTTTGATACGATTGAATTCGTTGCTTTGGGAATCCTTCTCTTAAGCATTCCAGAGAAGTTGTTAGCTCTTTTCATAGTCGGGAGCTGCTCTAGCCCACTGTTGGACCCCGGTTTTTGTTAGAGCTCTGGGTGTTTGAGGACAGAAACTCCTTCCATATTTTGAATGGTGGCTTTCGACTCCTATTCAATTTAGGTGGCCCCTTGACTAGCCTTACATAGTTTACATTTACGTTTCATCAATAAATATGGGGCCTACTAACGTGCAGTTTTAGGTTCCCGCATAAAGAGGGGACCGCCCTGTGGTGAGATGCAAACCCTGGAAGTGTCATCATATATTCATCACACGGCTCATCGAGAACGTCATTATTGATGGACATGACGAGATCATGATGGTCACATCCAAGATCACTTCTAGCAACATTTTAATGGTGACTGACCGCGGTTTCACAACAATCTACCGCCGCTATTGGCTGCATGTACAAGCACAGCAGCTTCCTCGGAATCAGAAGGTGGCCGGCGGCCAGACAATTCTTCTACTCATCACCACACTCTAAGACGAATACAGAATCTTAGTCATTAAGCAAGGTGAACTGATACATTCGATTGTGATAAATACACAATGAACTATAAAAAAGCAATGCTACAACATAATATTTTAGTCAATGCTTCCTTATTATAACACTAAATTGGTATCAACGACTAATAATAAAAGATTAGTGAGCAGCATAGCTTATTATCCTCGATTAATGAATAATTTCGCACAGAACACATCAAACTTGGTTTGCGATGAACGCCGCTTGTGTGAGCTACGACGCATCCCAGACACTTTAATCTAATGTAGGTAGTACACATCCTACAGCGACCAAGGTTCAAACAATTCGGTACACACACTGATTTACGTATTTTTTTTAAACGTGCTTCGTTCGTACGGCCCCGACACAAAAAAAATGTTCAAGAGGAAACGGAAAATTCAGTTACTAAGTGATCAAAAGTCTGCGTTACATATGAGATCAAATCTGTGATCAGCTGGTACTGTTCTTCGTAGAGAGACCTATCTCAAAGATAGCAGCAACAGTATTCTGTTATAAGACCATAAATTATATCTGTGATCAGCTGGTACTGTTCCTCGTAGAGGGACCTATCTCAAAGATAGCAGCAACAGTATTATGTTATAAGACATAAAATGAAATCTGTGATCAGCTGGTACTGCTCCTCGTACAGGGCCTATCTCAAAGATAGCAGCAATAGTATTCTGTTAAAAGACAATAAATTAAATCAGTGATCAGCTGGTACTGCTCCTTGTCGAGGGCCTCTCTCAAAGATAGCAGCAACAGTATTCTGTTATAAGACAAAAAATGAAATCTGTGATCAGCTGGTACTGCTCCTCGTAGAGGGCCTATCTCAAAGATAGCAGCAACAGTATTCTATTATAAGACCATACATTAGCAAATAAAGAATATTTTATAGTTTTCAAAGTGATGTAGTTAAGATAATTTTTTCGATAGAGTTTTTATTTTAATCTTGATCTAGGGAGGCAGTATAGCATTTTCAACTGCGCAGCACCAGTCAAATAATCCAATAGGTGAAACACTGAACAACACCGTCCTTCGTAGGATTCACTACCAAACTGGACTGTCTGCATCAAGATTAGTCACAAGGATTAGATTAGAGTGACTGAGACTCCTGTTGGGTCACAAATAGACGGTCAAAACTACCAGTAAGTAAAGCGGAGACAAATGCTCGAAGGAGAACATTTAAGACTTATTCACAGCACGGTAACGAAACCCATAGCAAAAATATTGCCTGCAAACTTGCAAACAAACCTATTACATCTACAAAAGACTGATTCACAGCACGGTAAAGGAACCCATTACGAAAAGTATTGCATGCAAACTTACATTCAAACCTATTACCATTTACAACCTTACAAGCTACACAAAGAAAGCCGAATTCAAGTAGGCTCCTCGAGTTGACAGGTATGTGCCCCGACCAGCTGATATGTGCCACGACCGGCTAGCTTTGATTTCCGCTGTGATGTTCAGAATTTCATCTCAGACCAATTAACTTGACTGTGATTGGCTACGGTAATACTCGAGAGACATGCGCTTCATGACATCAAGTCTGTAGTCTGGATAGATTGGACTAAGGGACTCCTCTTTACCGGATTAGACGAGATCAAGGGGTCAATCTTCACTGGAGCTCGGACGCGAGTCTTCGGGAGCTTCCCCGTAGGGAACGATGCTCATCCACTTTGGTAGTCCCGCCCGCATATATATGTAGCCATAATCGGATTCAACAGACGGTGCATTTAGAAGGTGAAATGTTAAGGGTTGGAGTAAGAGGAGAGGCTAGGGCTAGCTTAGGGAACGTGACTTGTAAGTTTTTTGAGCAAGGACCTGGACCCTTCGCTGCGACAAAAAAAAATCGTTTCAGAGAATAACCGAAGGAGGGAGAGGGAAGTATATATACTATACAGAAAACTATCATTACATTTTACACGAATAAAATCTCCAGTTTGACCTTTTTTTAGAGGGAGTGCCCCCCCCCCCATTTGAAAGTCTTAGGTGCACCAATGCCTCCTCGATTAGAAGATGAATGAGCACACACCCATAGTGGAAGTGTCAAGAGCTCGTGGAGTGTCGTACGTGTTGTTAAGCAAAAGCGTGACGATTATTACTCCCGGTTGAGTTGTTCTAAAAATAGATCTGCAATTTGCACAACTACAAATTCAAGCGGCAACAAGTCTACTTATGTCTACAGCTTCAACAGGCCAAGAATAACTCAAAGGATTATTTATACCAGCGAAATGACTCTTACACCAGCACAAGAACAATTTGATAACAGCAGTGTTAGGTAACACATGATTGACGGTAAAATGCCATTGATCGCGAGCAAATGAACTTCAACTTTTTACCATAGCAGTTTGTTAGCAAGATTACCACATTTATTAACCTCAAAACGTAGTAGCTGGTTGAAATTCTACAAACAAAACTTAAATTCATCAACATTTACCATTTCGGGAGAATTGGTATCATAGCGTGCATGCATCCTTAAACCTACTCTTGAGACATCTTAAAACGACAAAAAGTACTTATTTGGAACCAATAGTGGCTTCGTACACTTTTCCATTTATGAATTTTTCTAACTCGAATTCTCACCGGCGAAACAAATAAAGATGTTTCCAACTAGTGATTTTACTTAACATGGATTTTTGCAATTGTAGTAAATCTGTAACGACGCAGCATATAAAATTATGCTGATTATTTTCACTATATTCAGATTCGTAAGGAAAATAATAGTTCTTAGCGAATTACCATTGGTAACTACACTTCGTCTGAACCAGCTTGTCTCTGGATGAGCGTCGTCTCTCATGCTCCTCCTTCCTTCGCTGACCTTGCTTGCGCGTGACGAAGGCCCTCTTATCTTGTGACGATGGTGCATAGAACGAGAAATAGACGCTGCCCGCGCCTTTCGACAGTGATCGCAGTTCAAAGGACCACAGGACATCGTATCGTCTAGCAGGAGTTCAGCAAACAAAATGCAGGCCAGCATCTTGGCTCATTCCATCAAGTATATTAGAATAAATTGAGATAGAATATAGCTAATGTGAACTTTGCTGTTTGAAACGTTGCACAATGAAATGCAGCTTGGGAACACTACATTATGAATCGCAGCTGTTTGGAACGTAACACAATGAAACGCATCGGTTTCAAGCGTTGCATTATGAAACATGACCGTTTCAAACGTTACATTGAAACAAACCTGTTTGATAACCACAGTATGTATCGTAGCGACGTCGCATTAAGAAAGACGTTTTGTTTGCAACGCTGCCGTTGAAACGCAGCTGTCAAGTGTTAATTTGCAGAAAACATATTTTTAGACCTGTGGAAGGTTAGACGAGCTGATTCAGACTGTTTCAGCCGTTTGAAAGTGTTGCATCGATTGTTATTTTCCAAAACGATGACACTTAAGATTGGTTCGAGATTTCGAGTGACAGGAGTCTATTAACTGATGTAGACAAAAGAGTTGTTCCGGACATTTTTTAAGGATAAGTAGACTTTTGATGCTGTTGAATACATCATGAGCTGCTTGAATTTTATAAGCTATTGAGGACTTTTACATCTGCTAGAATTCTGTTACAGCTGTTAAGAGACTTTTTAAGCAGTTGGAATCTTTTCAATCAGTTGGAATCTGTTTAAGCTGTTGGTGTCTTTTAGAGCTCTTGGAGAGTTTTAGAGCTTATGGAACATTTTTTGAGTTGATGGAAACTTTAAAGCTGTTGCTGTTTTTTTGGGGGGCTGCTGCAGTCCTTTAGAGCTGTAGGAGACTATTAGTGCTGTAGGAGTGTATCAGACCCGTTGAAGAATATTATTGCTGCAGAAGATTTTTGGAGCCATTAGTGCACGTTAGAGTTGCTAGAGTCTTTCGAACTGTTGGAGTTTTTGAGAGCGTTTGGAGACTTCAAGAGCTGTTTGAGTCTATTAGAGCTGATGAAGACTTTTGAGCTGTTGGGCACTTCAAGTGCCATTGGAGACATGAAAAGCTGTTTGAGACTATGAGCTGCTGGAGACTTCTAGAGCTGCTGGAGGCTGTTAGATCTGTTGGAGATTTTAAAAGCTATTGAAGACTGCAAAAGCTGTTGGAGACTTTTAGAGATGTGGGAGACCAGAAGAGCTGTTGGAGAGTTTTGAGCTGTTGGACATTTCAAGACACGTTGGCAACTTTTAAAATTGATGGTGACTTTCAGAGTTGCTGCTGGAGATTTTAAAGCTGTTGGAGACCTAAATCAGTTCGAGACTTTCAGACAGTACGAAGTTCTTGAATTTTTCAAGTTGTAAGAAACATTAATTAAAATACCAACCTACTAAATTAAACAAGCCATTCC
Source organism: Gammarus roeselii (assembly GCA_016164225.1). Lineage (NCBI taxonomy): Eukaryota > Metazoa > Arthropoda > Malacostraca > Amphipoda > Gammaridae > Gammarus > Gammarus roeselii. The sequence continues at coordinate 7,979 of SDVV010007102.1, forward strand.
CTTTGCAGCAACTGTGCAGTAGATTGGTAATACATAAATTGCTGTACACTTACGTATCAACGACAGAAGAAGGAGTGCAAGCTTCTTTCTCAATCAATTGATTTGAGCAAATACCAACTATTCCATCACAGGAAAGTGACAGCAATCGGTGTAAACAAACATACAATTGTTCATTTTCTGTAATTGCTATATTATATCGATGTTACTCATAACTACTTACTGGCAACAGCACACTAAATAAAATGACGAATTATAGCATAATATATATACAATTACAACGTAATTAATTTGACCCTAAATACAATTGTTTAAATTATAACCCTGTTGATTGATAAGAATCATTCTATAGGAAGCCTGGCTACTGTCGTTGAGCATACATGGAAGCTTTGCTAGTAGTAGTATGCTACACTAATAAGTGGTAATGATACTGCAGTCTGTAATACTGTTGACGCAAATGCATGCGGTTACAAACTAAGTTTAATAAAACAGAATAGTAAAAGGTAAATGCAACGGCTAAGGACCATGTAATCGAAACAAAGCATTGAGTACCTGAGTTTCTTTTACATATTAAACCTTTCGTGAGTATTAAAATAACGCATACAAATTTATAAACAGCACAGTAGCATCATTCCTCTACTTATGTTGCGGTAGAACAGACTAGCGCCATTGTATTAGTGTACTCAAAGTTGAACCGCTCACACGGCTTGTATTCAGAAGAATAATAGTAACTTCATATCGGCGTACATGATACTGTCAATGGGGTCAATTTCACAATACTCGTACTTGATACCGCCAGCAGCCAAAACAAGCCTATTCACTCCATTACTCATTAATGAATGTCAATAGGTAAAACAAAACTAAGTCTACTTTTGTGGAATAGAAACACAAACCAAGAATTCGCTACTGCCCGTTTATCTTTGTAGTAAATATATAGCATAAAACTATTCAACTGTCATGAATTTCACAACCCCTCTAACAATATTCATCACAATACACATAATACATCTCCAGCTTTCCAAACATATGAATAAACAAAATAAACATCTTCCTACGTGATAATGATCACGATAATGCTCACAAAGAAAAGCGGTAGAAAGTAAATGCTTATTGCTCAGAAACTAATTGACGTAGAAACGTGGAACTTAAACACAAGAAAGGATATGTCCTGTAGTTTTATTTTGTACGACAGATACCTCGACTGTTGTATTAACTACCACCGCTATAACCATTTTTGAAGAAAATTGTGCTCTCAAGTTGGGTAAACTAACCAGTGAGCAGCGTGTTTTCATTGGTTATGTTTCAATCAAGTTAAAAGACAAATTGTCAATGCGGTCAGCAAATGACAGCATACCTAACCTAAACATGAGTCTTTCAGGATGCTTAAAACATGCAAGATCTGTAGGAAACATCCTCAATTTGAACGAAATTATTCAAGAAAACCAATCACAAGGTGAAAATAAACTAGCTGCTGAGGTAGGGATCAGTTGTGAGTCTGTAAAACTGATTCTAAAGATTGATCGTAGACTAAAAACCAGACAAACTGCAAACATCACAGCAGCTCTCGAACAATATTTGCCGCCATTTTGTCAACGGAATAATGCATTGTCCGGAGACGGACGGTAAGATGCAAACACCTTAAATTTCAGCGATGAAAGTCACACTTATATAAATCAATTTATAAATAAGTAGTACTTTTGTAAATGGTGCTCTCAAAAACCGGTCGAAGCGTTTGAAATGCTTTTGCACTTTCTGAACATGACAGTTTGGTGCGGCTTAAGTTACCATAAAGTGAATAGGTAATACGTTTTTGAAGATCATTTTGCACCGATCTGACTTTCCGCGTCCAGCTATGTTTCTGACCTTTCCCCCTCTGAATTGTTTTACTCACTGGATGTGCCAAACAGAGGGCCTTCAAAGCAAGATTAGATTATATTAGAGTGCCAAGGCTTTCTAGTGCACTGGAGTCAATGTCTTTCTTGCACCGGACGGCTTCAAAGCAAAACCAGATACCATCAATGCCCTCAAGTAAGTTACTATCTTCGCTCGGAGGGTACAATTACCAGAACTAACAGTTTCCAATCGCTTATCAAAACCATGCTTCAATCAGTGGTCTTATTGAGAGTTATATAATGAGGCCTTTATCAAGAAATAATAAGTTATTAACTGATAAAATGTAGACTGAGGCTAGGCTGACCATCAAATACTCAAATGAGACCAGTGAGTCACATATCGAGTTGGACAACGAGTCATATAATGAGGCTATAACATGGTATCCTATAGTGAGGTTGCATAGTATAGACATAATAAAGCTGCATCACAGAACCCTGCAATATGACTGTATAAGGAGTTTGTACCCATGCAAAAACATGACGACTCAGCAACTAAGACAGAGCGGAGCACAACAACAGAACACCACAACAGAAACAATAACAACACAGGACAACAAACAGTACAGGTCAGGTGACTGTTATGGAGTGAATCTGAACACTTCAATTACTTACTGATGGCTTCAAAGTTTATTCATAGCTGGCAATGATGTTTATTCATCGCTTGATCTTAGAGGAAGTTGAGTCTAAACTTGTTGAGAGCTGGTTCAAAAGAGCTTCAATGTTGGCACGATGCATCAAAACCTATTTTGGGCCAAAGCAAACAAAAACACAGACGGTTCTCATGCAGATTAAAGACTGTCGCTCCGTCAATAAGCTTAAGCTTGGCACTTTCAGTAAAATGAGACGGTCAGATGATTTAAGGACGCATCGCCACCGAAGATCAGACAAAAGCCACATCTTCATAATCCTTTTGCAAAATCTTCAGAAGCTTATTAACAATAATTGACATTATTCGCAGGAAGACTGATATTAAATAATGATGCCCATCACGGTTAGGCTAAAATCAAATGTTCACTCAGTTCAGAGTGAGACTGAAGTCAAATATCGACACTGTTCAGAGCTAGACTGAAGTCAAATGTTGACACAGTTCAGAGCAAGACTGAAGTCAAATATTGACACAGTTCAGAGTGAGACTGAAGTCAAATGTTGACACAGTTCAGAGTGAGACAGAAGTCAAATATCGACACTGTTCAGAGCTAGACTGAAGTCAAATGTTGACACAGTTCAGAGCAAGACTGAAGTTAAATGTTGACACAGTTCAGAGTGAGACTGAAGTCAAATGTTGACACAGTTCAGAGTGAGACTGAAGTCAAATGTTGACACAGTTCAAAGCACGACTGAATTCATATGTTGACACAATTCAGAGCACGACTGAATTCATATGTTGACACAGTTCAGAGCACGACTGAATTCATATGTTGACACAGTTCAGAGCACGACTGAATTCATACGTTGACACAGTTCAGAGCACGACTGAATTCATATGTTGACACAGTTCAGAGCACGACTGAATTCATATGTTGACACAGTTCAGAGCACGACTGAATTCATGTTGACACAGTTCACACCAAGATCGAAGTGAAATATTAATTCAGTTCCCAGTAACACTTCAGTCAAATGTCGACGCCCTTCACACACTTGAACTGGAGTCGGATACTGAAAGCCTTCATAGTAATATGAGAGGAAAAAGTATGGAGTAGCGAAACAATAGCCGTGGACGCTGTAATTTTTCAAGTACAAAAAACTCCAACAGACACTTTCAAAACCTGATCGATTGTGATACAGAGAGTGATACTGAATACATATCTTAAAAAATACAATAAAAATAAGAAGAGAACGTTCAGAACAACAGCGTTGCTGCACACAAATCTTGCTTACTGTAGAAGGTCTTTTCAAAGTAGTACAGATACGCTCATTAGTGTTCTCATGGATTTGCCAACTTTAAAATGGGGTTAGAAGATTATACAGAAGTGTACATTACCGTACATTCGAACAACATCTTTCCATGAACCTAATCCTACACCACAACACATTCAATACGCCATATTCATTAAAAGTAACGTTCTAGTATTGACCCGGCCTCTCCACCGAGTTTCCTTACAACCTAAAGAAACGTCTCCCCTTCCGTCGTTCAACGGCTCCCCTTCCGTCGTTCCCTTTCGGTCGTCACAGCCAACTGTTACCGACATCCTGCACGATCTGTCTGGCCATTGCAGTATCTAGATTCATTTTTTTAAGAGTGTATAGTTCAAAACTTCCAAGCAGAAGTAGGAAAAGGTAATGAAAAAATATATCTAGAGACTGTACTTGGCCTAACACCGCGCTCGATGATGCTCACTCCTAAAAACATAAATGAATTATAACCACTTACCCTAAATACAGTGGCGTTAAAAGGCATAGTCAATCTAGCTCATATTTAAGCTGATATGGTGCGGCTAAAATTCTTTATTGACCTTAATTACATTCAAATCACTATAAAAACCACGATCCTCCAGAGCAAACTGGTAAAATTTAAACACTCTATTTCACTAAGAGGTATGTATTTAAAAAATACATTTGAGACGACCTGTAAGCTTGCAATATCTAGCATTCCGTTTCGGTCAAATTTTTCCGCGAACCGGTTTTACGGTGTTCTGTCGCCAAATCGGAAGACTCTAAGCCTTTATCGGAAGAATCGACACCTGCACCGGCTATAATAGAGAGCGTTTCCGAAGACAAACCATCCTCCTTGCCACCAGCCGCAACAGGTTTTGAACACGACTCGGTTACGCTTGATGCTCCTCCATGAAAGGTATCATCTTTTGCTGAAAGGTCACGTGACAGCGAAGACGATTGCATCTTTGGTAGTGCAGTGGTTGAATAGGCTTCCAATGATACACTTGCAGCAGGGATAGAGTCACTCACTCCTAAACCACGTGTCTGAGATGGGGCGTGATATGCTCCCTGGCCTTGGAATAGAGACGACGCAGTATCAACGCCACTGGAGGAGTAGGTAGGTGATCTTCCTCCAGGGGGTGGACTCAACGAAGTTTTCAATTCAGGAACAGAAGTCAAGGGTTCAGGATGACCCTGACTGGAGGGAACAGTGAACAGACCGGCAGTTGTTGGGGACCTGCCCCCGGACTTGACGTGCAGCAAAGTGGTGGTGGTGGTACTGATGGTGGTAGGATACAGGAATGACGGGAGTGAGGGGTTGGCAAGGCTGTAGGGCACAGCTCTAACTCCCTCACCAACAGACAACCCTCCGGCAGGTGAAGATGGTCTTTGAAAGCGTGAGGATGATGTGGACAATATGGAAGCATCGCACTTGCGAAAAAATTGCTGCTGTTGCATTGGCAGGTGTTCTGGTTGGGATGAGGCATGCATCTGCATGTGGTGCAACACCGGCGAAGCTAGGGGCTGAGAAGGAGGCAGTAGGGACCCTTGTGGATCGCTGGTGGTTAAGGTCAAGGGAACCACCGACTGATCTACGATGAGAAGCGAGTGGACGGGACTAGCAAGCATTCGGCGAGGAGGCAGCAAGCCCATGCCACAAGCTGGAAGAGTCAAGTTCTGCGGGACGGCTCGGGTCAGATGTGGAGAATTGGGAGAGTTGATCGAGGTTTGCTCAGGAGATGCTAGTCGAACGGGAGGAGGATGAGGACATTCCCGAGTTCCCTGAGCAGTATTTTGGGGCGTAGAAGTTGCCATGGGAGGAGGAGATGAGTCGTAAGAAACACTGGGATCGCTGGGTTGAGAACCTACATCAATAGCCGTGTAGGCAGGTCTAGACTGAGTCAGTTTACTGGTGTCTACCACCCCGATGCTGTGTCTCTTCTTCAGATCTCCAAGATGGCCGAGTTTGCGGTTACGATTGGATGGAATTATGTCAGGACCACTGGGTGACGTAATATCCAGGAAGTCAGGGTCGTAACATGTCCCCATTTCTTGCATAGTGGGGGACTTTTCAATGGTGAATCCAGCATCACTCTGCTGCAGCTGAGACTGAATCACTACAGAAATCTCATGATCCGAGGTATCCGTGTGAATTGAACACAGTTCTTCAAGTGACACTGCCAAGTTTTCTGAATCTCGATACAATCGTTTCTGTATCAAGCCTTCCATGATTAGAAAATCTGCTTCCTCGGCATCTCTCAAGGGATTGTGGAAACCTCTGAGAGAGACGCCGAGTCCTTCAGTGTAGTGTCTTACCCGACCGAACCTGACATGGGGAGTGGTTGGCGGAGACAACCTCGCCATCACCACGTTCTCTAACTCGTCAGCTAGACTAGTGTACTCAGCGTTGATTTTGATGATAGGAGGGGGAGGCGAGGAAGGGGGAATAACACGGATTCTCGGCCGACTTGACGTCGACGAGTGGCTCCTTTCGTAGCGGGAAGGACTTTCTCGCCGGGCTCCAGAGGGTTCTCCGGGCGTCGACACGGAACGTTGCACAGTATGATGGCGGTCACCTCCAGAGCCATATCGTCTACCCTCTCCATGTCCGACAGCGTCTGTGTCTGAGTCCTCCGTTGCGTAGCGGTTCGACTCGAAGCCCATGAAAGACACTCGCGATGGACTGAAAATCTTATCCTCGGCGGAGTTCTTTCTGGAACCTCTGGATGATCTCCGGATGTTGCTTTTCTTGTTCTGACTGTCAGAGAGTCTTCGATCATTCGACGCACGAGCCAAGGAGCTCGACCCTGAATGGTGCCTTCTTCCTTCCTCCCTGACTCTCCGAGAGATTTTCTCCTCTTCGAAAGTTTTTTCTTTGTATTTATCAGTGTCATGCCTGACAGCCCCATGTGATTTCCTTCGTTCGGTTGCATCCATCTCGCTGTCTCCCTCGTCACCGGTTTCCATACCCTTTCTTGACTTTTTATCTAAGAAAAGACGAGACGGAATCCCCTTTGGTTTACCCTCAGGATTTTTGTCTTCAGTATTTTCCACTGCAGCACCAACTTGATCTTCCGTTTCTTCAGCGAGTTTGGCGTTGGTTCTTTTCCGGACTATCTCCTCAAACCTGGAAGTAACTTGCGTCTCCTCTTCCGACGACTCGCTTTCGTCTGCATCATCGCTTCCATCCTCCTCAGTCACGCTTGGATACCTGTTCTTCAACATATTCATCTGCGTTTCCTCTAACATCTCCCTGAGCGTCGATCTCGAATAGTAGGACCCTGGGGACCCTGTTCTAGACGACGGTCGGCCTCTAGTTCTGGGGGACACAGACCTCGAGTTATAACCAGACCTAGGGGATGTAGAACCCGAGCGATGGCGATCCATGTAGTTGACCATGAACCTGTGTACGACGGAGTAACTCTCTTTGGTGTGGCTCAGCTCCTCCTCCAGCCTCTTGATACGGAACTCGGACCCGTTGAGCGCCGTCAGAGCAGCCACAAACTTGGTATTAATGTCCTCGAGACGTTGGACAGTAACTTCGCTCCGGTCGGCCATCACGCGCACGCGCTCCTGAAATAACACAATAACGATAGGTAGGGAAGTGCTTGGACAGGTCTTGATTAGATATTGTGATAAGGTCAGTAAATGCAACGACATTCAGCACCGCCGCCCACGAGGGAGCCTACACGAGTCAGGCGGGCCAACTTCATCAAGATGCCTTGCCTGTGGTGGCGTCGACTGGGGCTCCGGCTCCAGTGAAAGTCCCTCAATCCACCCTGTTTCATATCCTCACCGATGGGGACGGCGCCATGTGCCCCGTCTCTGTGGTGTTGACGTGGACGCAGCCTGTGCGCTGCCCGGACCTCAGGCCCACCGACACTTTCAAGACATCAGAGCCACGACATATACACTTTTTTTTCCTGGACAAGTGAACAATCACAACCCTTCCCACGTGGCAGTTAACAATGTTCTGGTGTCCGCGGTTACAACTATGCCGCACAACCCACGAAGTTAATTCAGATGGTAGCAGTAACGCTCTACCCCGCCACTAAGCCAGTCACCTCTTTCTTTTTCTCTTCCCAACTCCCCGCCTCAGTGTGTCGGTGGGTACCGGGGATTTCGGGCGGTGCGCTGGCGTGGTTTCCACTGCGGCAAGTGGAAACCGGGGCCAAGCGACAACAACATTCAGCACCAACAAAAACAAGAGATAACAGACGGGCCTGCGTGAAGGCTGTGGAGCCCACTGTAAAAATATGAAAAATACAAGGAGAAAATTGTAGAAAAACATGGCATGAACAAAAGTAATCGTGATCGAATCGTTTTCTAAACAGAAACATTAACTGAGAGTAGAGTTTAAGAAAATACAAACCAACCAGTTAGCAGATCTAAACATTTGATCATATACAAATCCACGTTCAATTTCTAAATCGATCTCAGTTTCTGGACAAGAATGACTTTTGTTATCTCGATTTTCTCGATAAAAAGCTAGTTCTCTGTAATGAGTAATAGTCAAATGGTTTGCATTGCACTCCTGCTTTTATTCGAATGAATCCTAAAGAGAAAACATTACAGAGACGTTTTTATGAGAGAATCTTGATAACATCCGTTGAACGTAGTTTTCGACCGATTTAAACCTTCGAGTCTTTTAACCTTACTCGGGAATCTCGAAATTTTTTAGCTCCTCGACTGTCCTCGAGTTTCTAGGAAAAATAAACTTTGTCCGCTGGCGGCGCGTGACCTCTTGCGACTATCGGTCTAAATGTCTTCCAGGTACCCGGGTGGCGAGCTCGGCCGTCTGCCGGCTGAAACCCCCAACCCATTTCCTTCCTATTCAAGCGTGAGCTGGCCTACCCCATCATTCATGAGGTCTAGCGGAGTTGCTTCTTGTAAGGAGACGTTGGTGCGTAGTTATGATAGCAGGGGGGGGGGGGGGGGGGGACCCCATATGACTCTTACTCATTACAGAGATATAGCTTTTAATAGAGAGAATCGAGATAACTAAAGTTATATTCTCTTCCACTCGTAAGAGCCATGTGGTTTGCATAGAAAATACTATCATGTAAGTAGATACTATCTCACGGAAACGCGAATTTTGTCCGGTCTACGGGAGTTTGAATATTACATTTCAGAGGTGGGGGCAGGGGTTGGCCGGAGTCAGGTGTGCAGGACCGGATATGGTCGGAGCCACTGATAAGGGAGGCGGGCGACGCGAAGGGGTGGAAGGGGGCGGGGGATTTCGGCATCATGCTTTCGAATATACATTGGCAAGGTTTATGTTTTGAACATTTTAGTTCATATTAATTATTATGTTTAATGTATTTATATGTTTTTTGTTCTTTAGATGGCTGTATTGGGGTGTAATTGGTCACTAGCGGTTGCTCGTTATATATATTTATTCGGTTCTGGTAGGAATAGTGTTATAACAAGTTTCTGGGGAGTGAGGGTTGTAGGGATCCCCTAGGCAAAAAGTTGGATGTGCTCCTGGAAAATTAGGTGAAATTGCTCTTAACTGTTATTTGAATTTTATTTTTTCCATTACTGTTTTTTCATTATTATTTCTATGTTTTGAGTGTATGTTTTGTTACATATTAATGTTTGGATTATAATTTTAAATATTTTTCTGTACATATCTTTTTGTATTCTTATCTAGTTGGGGTATAATTGACTCATTCGGAGGTTGGTTGGTGAATTCTTAGCGGTTGGATTGGGATATTTTGTGTGTTTTGTTCGTTTATTTTATATATTCATATATATATGTTTTTCAACTTGATTTGCAGCCTTAGTGTGCGTTTGGCCCTGCTTGGTACCGTCTGTTATTGAATTTAGGCAATGTTCTGTGTATTTTCCAGTCCTTCATTTCATATGTATATAATATCTATTGGAATAGTATGGTCCATTAGTCTGGTAGTTGGCGAGTTGATGTTTGGATTTTGGGTTGATGCAGCAGCTTTGTTACAAGAATCATCTACCCCAAAACGCATTATCCAGGTTTGAACCAGATATATCAATAGCGAGAGTAGCTGAACAATATGGATTTATTGTACATTATTATATTGTGTTATGTAAACTTAGTAATGATTGGTTGATTTATGTTGAATTTGTATGGTTTCGGAATTTTGAATAGTTATCTCATACAGTTATAGGAACTTTCAGGATATTATAGGTTTGCATCTTACATGTAGCACAATATTTCAGGCATAATTGGTCGGTTATTGCATCATTGTGGTATTTTCATGTATATAT
>SDVV010007103.1:0-17987 GCA_016164225.1 Gammarus roeselii
CCCCCGAGACCCCTCGCCTCTGCTCATCTCGGTTTGTCTCGAATCATTTCGGCCAATTTCGGCTCGTCGCGACCAACTCGACTCGCCTCAACATGTTTCGACTGATCTCAACGCACCTCGACCAGCCTCGACGCGACCCTCGCCCTCTGCGCCAACAGTCCGCGGACTGCAATGGTTAATTGTTCTACTCATGCATCTCACAAACATTTTTCTGTGTATGGGTTTTACAGCGTTGGGAGGGGGGAGCAGAGGTTCCAGGATTCAGAGGGGCTTCTAAGGGGTCCCACAGTTTCTCAAAAGGGTCCTAAAGGGTCTCAAGGGTGTCCCAAGGGGCCCCAGAAAGGTCCAAGTGGATCCCCCCAAATCCACCTGGTCTCCCAAGTCTCCCAGGTTCCCGAAACCCTGGGTCCCAGAGTCCCGCGGGTCCCACGAAAACCTCCCCTCTCTGGGTCTCCTTGTCTCAACCAACCTCGATACATATAATATTAACAAATTCAAAATTTGTCACCATGAAAAAAGGGCAGAGAAAAGAAATAGAGCCCAAGCAAGAAAAAATAATAATATACTAAAATAAAGTGTTAATGATCTATAAAATGAATAATCATCCATCCACCCCAATGTAGGGTGTTCGAATGTGTCCGCGCGATTATGCAAGCACTATATGATATACATCAACATGATGGGAACGTGATTGTACTGGAAAATTTATAGACTAATTGAATCGAAATCTAACGCAATTCTGAAAGTATCTGAAAAATGGGTGAGATAAAAAGTGCCTTTTATGAATTTATGTATCGATAGCAGTTCTTCTATAGATGAGTTTGGAGGGTAAAAATATCAATTTAATGATGTATTGTACGAATTCCATCGTTATTTATTTTATTCATATTTCCTCACAGGTTTCGGTCCTGGGTAGGGCATCCGTTTCACGAGGTCGGATGGGCTCAGAAGTTTGAACACTAAACCACATCATCGATTTTCTATATACCTCATTATAACCCATTCTAACGCTGTCTTCACGTACCTCGTTATATCCCATCCTTGCGCTGTCTTTCGTGTAGGGCCCCACGAAGTCATTTTTCCAAACAGTTCTTGCACCGAATCCTCTACGGCTAATATCTTCGTAGGTGTAAATATAAGCGTAGAGGGTGATTCCCATCACCAGCTTGCTTGCAGGGATGCCTTGAGACAAGATTGTTGATACGGTGGTATTCTGCCAAGAAGTTTAATTAGATATTCCTGTGTTACAATTTGTGGGGACTTTTTTACACAGGAAAAAATTTGGATGCATCATAGCTAGAAAAAAAATGCTATGGTCGATTACCATTACAAACTATTTTCAATTCAATAGCAGCCGGTTTCATGAAATCGGAAATATTATAATGCTGTACACACTTCTCGTAGAATTGTAAGGCTGATAATCATTTGATAAGGAGTGTTCAACTTGGATTGAAAACATGCTATTCTGAAAAAATACATTTCTTCTTGTTGATGATCGATAACCTTACCACATTCAACAGTAGTTGGGTTCCCAATTCCTCCGCCCTGGAGTATAGGGGAGCAGTGTGACTCATGAACCCGTCCCATGGTCCATGATAGTCGTATGTCACAAGGTAGAAGTAATCTGATAGAAAGGAAAATGACAGTTGAATGGCTGTTGACAAAGAGAATAATATCGCAGTATGTGTTCAGTAGATACAATAAGGTATCGTTTCGGTGGACGTTTCTATATTTTTATATGTTACCCCGGAGCTCCAACGTGTAGTCACTGAGTGCTCCCTCGTTGGGCTCGATGATCCGTTGATTCTGCCCAGTGTCGTGCACGAAGTTAAGTTAAAGTTCACAATTAATACTCAGGGAGGACAGCAAGTTCAGGACCAGAGATGATTCAATCCTCGTTAGGTTCTCACGGCTTCACATAAGACGGTGTGTTTTCCAAAAGCGATCCTTTTTTTTGGTGTTCTGTTTCTGTGAGCAGGCGTTGTAGGTTGCACGGGGGGCTCAAACAGGCTCGTCGCGTTGCTGCGAGTGCATCACAGTCCATAAGTAGGTATTTTACCCTGAATGCCACCATGCCCCTGATTGCAACAGGGACATGGTGGTGCGTCCGGTCCCATGTATACGTCCATTAGGTGACCGTGGGTTATCCACGTGTGTCCCGTGCATAGACGGTTGATGAACACTTGGTCTCCTATATTAGAAAACCTGGCGTCCCACTCTCCCACGGATGGTCTAACTGCTAGCATTTTTTGTCCATTCTGTTGCCAAGAGTCGTTTCATCGTGATGGTATACGTGAGTTGATGACTGAGAACCAGTCTCGGTAATGTACGGGGATGAATTGTTCTTGCTGGGTAGACACCCGTTTAGAGAGAGAATATGTGCGCTCGCTTCCTCTTATTCCCACTTACCCACGGATCCAGCAAAACTCGACCGCTTGGCCCGTCTCGGACATCGTGAATAGGTCGTGTTGCATTTTTCTAAGGGCATGGTGATCAAAGTGCATAGTTTTCAGCTGGGTGAGAACACTCAGATTGTCTGAAAATATAACGTATTTGGGGAGGTGGTCACCTTTTGTAATTGAGATGGCCAATTCGAGTGCGTGCAGCTCTGCAGAAATACAGAGGCCTCTTGGGGTAGAGTGGACGAATGCGAGGTCCCTTCGCCTACGTCGGCAGCTCCCACTCCGTCCGATATTTGGGAGCAGTCAGTGTATGTATGGCGGTGCTCTGAGTACTGTTCATCAAGTAGTCACGGGAATTATCGGCGGTACGTGTTGGTTGGGGTTGTTGCTTTGGGGTACGTTTGCAAATCTAGGTTGACCAGCAGTGGGCTGATCATCTACGTTGGTGTGTTGATTTGAGGAATTCGATAGGCTTGATTGCTTTGCGACTGATGTTCAGCGAGATCAGTAAGTTGTCCCCACGTAGAGAAAAGCGTGGGCATATGTTCTTCTTAGCCGCACAGAAGCTTTTATCGAGGATGTTGGTGTCGTCACTGAGTGCTTGGCTACTGAAGTAGCTCCTTGTCTTGAAATAGTACTGTAGTGAGAGTTTGTCTCTTCTGAGCGGAAGTGGAAGCTCGTTAGCATCTCGTTCATGGATTCGATGGGTGTGGAATGGAACGCACCGGTTGTGATACGCAGGGCGTTATTTACGATGCTGGAGATAAGTTCAAGGGTGGTTTTGGCTGCTGAACCGTAAACAATTGCTCCATAGTCAATGCGGGAGCATATTATTGATCTGAATTACGTCATGCCGGTGTCCATATTGGCTCCGAATTTCATGGTTGTTACAGAGAGGATAAGTCCGGTTGCCTTTTCGCAGCGAGTCTCAAGGCTGTAATATGAGGCCGCTATGTGAGTTTAGGTTCCCACACATGACCGAGGAATTTTATTGATTCCTTGTACTGTATATTAGCGGAGTGTTGTTCAGCGTTAGGGCTGGTTTTAGGTGTAAGCCGGGCACATGAGTAAAGTGCATGCTCTCCGTTTTTAAGGGTGAGAATCGGAATCCGTTTAAGAAGGCCAAGTTCCCGACTAGGCTTAGACATATCTGGAGTTCCTGTTGAGTTGTTAAGAGGCTAGGGTGCCTGTAGCTTATTTGTAAGTCGTCCACGAATAGTGATAAAAGCAATCTTCCGTCACGCAGGGGAATGTCAGCTATCTGGTCAATTTTGACTAAAAAAAGAGTGACACTGAGGACGCTTTCTTGGCGGACGCCCATTTCTTACGGATAGGATGGTGACAGGGTGTCTATCACCATAACCCTGAAGGTGCGGATTTGCAAGAATTGGTGGATGTAACGTGGTAAGTGGCCTCTCAGCCCCTTGCGGTGGAGATCCTTCATGATGCCATATTACCAGGTGGTATCGCATGCGCTTTCCACGTCGAAAAATGTGGAAACAACGTGATCCCCGCGGTCAAATGCCTGTCTGATGTCAGGTTTCAGTCATACAAGGAGGTCCGTCGTAGAGTGGCGCTTGCGGCCGCCACACTGGCCTGCATGCATATCAAGGTAGTCGACAAGACGCGTGTTTATCATTCTTTCCATAGTCGTGATGAGGAAGCTTGTAAGAGCGATGAGGCGATAGTTATGTGGGTCGATGTGGAATTTCCTGTGTTTGGGTAGGGGGATAATTACAGATTCCCGTCATTAATCGGGAAAAAATGAGTTTTAATAGAGAGTATTGAACACTTTTTAAAACTACTCACGGGCGCCATCTGGGAGTTTCTTGATCATGATGATGTGCACCCGGTCTGGCCCAGGTGAAGTTTTATGTGTATGGTCTATTGCGCACTGTAGTTCGTGGAGGAAGAAAGGTTTGTTGTAGGCTTTTTCGTTTCTAGAAGTTAAGTCAAGATGTACACACTCCCGCAAGTCCTTTTACCATTGAAAAGCAGCAGTGAAGTTTGTTGATTGCGATATCTGACTTAAAGTCTGAGCTAGTTTATTTGCGATAAGCTCTGCCTCCGTCTGAAAGAATGTTAATTGGTCGCTCGGGTTTTCCCTGGATACGTCGGATTTTTTCCCACACCTGGGAGAGGGGGTTGCTTCGATCAATAATGTTGACTAACTGCGCCCAGCATTCACGTTTCTTCTCCACTCGAAGTTTTCGATATACAGCAGATGCCCTTTTGCACGCTAATCGGTTCCTGGGGGACAATCCACGTCGGGAAGCATTGTATAGCCTTTCAGGCTTATCTCTACACTTCTTGCACCTTTCGGCACCACCATGGTTTCGGAAAGAAGGTTGAAGGAGTATATTGGGGAATGCTTGCCTCGGCAGCAGCATGAAACTTTTCGTATAGTTGGGCGACGAGGTCGTGTTCCGAAATGTTTTCGGAGATTCCATCTATATCGCTTCACGCGATGTGTGCCGAGTATTCCACCCAGCTGGCTTTCCGGTAGTTGAATCTAAGTTCTTGAGGGGCAGGGCTTCTTGGTTGGTTCCAACCATCCCCATGTTTTACGGTAGCTGTTGAAGTCTCTAAGGAGGAGTATTGGCGAGGGCAGTTGGTTTAGCAATTCGGTCATTTTTTTAGTGCTTCCGAGAGGTCATTGCTTCGTGACGAGTAGATCGATACCACTGTTATTGGCCTTAAGACGCATATCATTATAGTGATAGCTGGGAGTTCTGTCCTCAGGGGAAGGGGGAGTTGAGGTACGCTTTGGTGGATCATAAGTGCCACTTCGCCGTGAGCAGTCACGGTGGTGTGGCCTTCGCGCGGTGTATGATATATAAAGGGATTCTGTAGGAGGCGGTCTCTCGGAGTTTGATCTCTTGGAGGCCTATTACCAAAGGTTTATAGGCGGTGATTAAGGATAGTAATTCGTCTTCCTTGTTTCAGAGTCCGTGGCAGTTCCACTGAAGTATTTTGGTGTTCATATTGAAAGCTGTTCACGCTTAGACCTTGATGATCTAGAGTAGTCGCGTGATTTGCTGGAGCTTTTGTGGTGTTCGCGTTTTTGAGTTTGCCCAGGAGTTCCGGGTCAGGATTGTTCATGGGAATGTCTGCCTTCGGTGGAATGCAGTTTGCTGCGATTGCTGCGGTCGCGGCTGCGAGTGCTCTTGTGGGAGGACGAGGGTTTGTGCTCTTTCTTTATCTTTGCTTCATGAGCGATTGCGCTCTTCTTCTGCGTTAGCCTTTTTGATCTGCGTGGGTGGTTGTGTGAAGTGCGAGCTATTTGGGTCAGGTTAGATGACTGGTTGTTCAGAGGTCATGCATATGAGTTCTTCGAGATAAGCGCTGTCGTCGAGGCAGTGACCGCTCCCGCTGGTGGCGTGTTCGTGAGTCACGTTTGTTACCGGGGGGAGGGGGGGGGGTAGGGGTGGGGTCGTGTCCCTCGCAGTGGTTTTCCACGAATGGAGCCGCATTTGGAACAGGTGGAGGTAGTTCTGAATTCTTGTCGTGGCGGGCCGTTATTTGGGAGTTTTACTGCTCTGTCGCGCCTGGGCATCGGAGGCTTCTTCATCTCTATGCCTTTTCGTTTTTTATAGTAGTGGGCCTTGCTGCGTGGTCAATTGCGGAGGATGCATCCATTTTGGCGTCCTCCTGGGCACCGCAGAAATTATTTCTAGGACTGTGCATCTTTGGTGCAGGGGTGGTTGCTGGGCTGAGTAAGGAAGCACTGCAGCCAGGTAGGAGTGTCGGAGTCTTGTTACGATGCTGTCCTGACGATATGTGGATGTCGTCGGGGGAGTTTGGTTGAATTGACGATTTGACTGCTTTGACATAATTGAGGCGGTCTAGATTTGGATTGCTTGTTTCCGTGTAACTCTGCGTTCGTTTTGTGTGGTTGTTATTTCATTTTGGTCCATGAATACTGGACAATCGCGATTGCCTCATGGTAGCATGAGCAGTGGTAGCATTTAGGGTGGCTGGCTGTGCAGTCTTTTCTGCCGTGCTCGCCGGAGCAATTCCTACATTGTTGGGGTGTATGCGGCCGGCAGTATGCGATGATGTGGCCGTATACAAGGCATTTATTGCACATTGGAGGCTTTGTTGCAACTGGGTAAGTTTTGGTTCTTCCTTGTTCACCCGGGATAACTATGAAATCCGTTGAGTCGTATCCTGGGAAGGTAATTTGGAATGCGGTAGGACTTGCGTTACGTGATTTTATCCATGTTGTTTGACGGACTTTGGCAACTCGGTAATCCTCAGCCAGACCTTCACCGAAATCACTGAGGTCGGTTGTATGTGTGTAACGGGAGATGTATATAGTTCGTTTGGTATCGTTGGAGGACGGATGTGTTTCAACTGTAACTTTGAGTTTGTTCATATGGGTAATCTTTTTTATAGCGTTATTTTGTTCACGCTCTTCAACGTAGGCCAGATATTTATTTCCCTGCCGTTGAATTTCTTTCGGTTTTCTTCCAAGTTGTTCGGTGAGTGACTTCATTATTATAAAAGGATTATTTGAAAAGGCAACTTTGCTTGCACCATTCTCTTTGAATGTTATGAGAAAGTCGTGAGGAATGGTGCCGGTCTTTTCTCCTTGGTAGGATGGTCATTCTGGTAAAAGCGCATCGAGACTACAGCCTCTCGTCGCCCGACCCCGTGTTCTATCTGGTATTGGAGGACGCTCTCCGTTTTTTCCTCTGGGCAATCTCTATGCCCGGTAGGGTGTCCGTTTACTTTGCAGTAAAAACAGTGCGGTTCTTCGGACCAGCACGACTGGGGATCTTCCCGTTTGTCATGGTCGTCCAGGGAGCAGTATGAGCATCGTTGCTTACCATTTCAGTTTTCGCTCGTGTATCCGTATTTTTTGGCATTCATAACATCGCCTCGGATGTCTCTCGAATGGTGTAACCTTGGTTTTGGTGGCGCAGAAGGGGATGTCTATATATTTAGGTGGAGAAGCGCAGTTGAATTTCAGTATTAGGGCTGTGGTAGTCTCTCTCCTTGGTGGGATTTTTGGTGCGATTTTTTGCATCGACGACGCAGTGATGTATTCCTCGATTTCCTTCTTCGGGATATCTTCAACGTAGATCAAACCTGAACTCGTAGAGAAAGTCGGGTGTGACACTATTTTGCATTGCTTTTCACAGAGTCTAGTTTTGGAAAGAATTGTGTCACTTTGAAGTTTTGAGTCTACTCTGATGGCAAAGCCTTCGTCACCGCTGGTGGCGACGCTCTAGGCTTGGCGGCCAGTTAAAGAGCCCAGCTCTTTTTGCAGAGTCTAGGACAAATATCCGGTGTGTCTTTAACGTCGAACGTGATCTTCAGGTGTTCGGGAAAGGTATGACTATCGTTGAACAAGTTATGTTCATTAAATGGCTTGTATTGCCTTCTCCTAGCAGCCCTCTGAGCTCGGTTGAGGTTTTTGTCGGGTGGAGAGTCGTGGAAGTTTGTCGTCGGACGTAGAGGTACATGCGTAAGTTGCGGGTTCTTTAGTGCCCAGAGAGGCCGGTCGTTTGGCCTAGTAGATTCCTGATTTCCTGGACTCTCCTGGTTAACTTGTCGATGCGATCGTCTCTCCGGTCATCTTCGGCTAAGGTGGCGTTGGACAACTTGGAGAGGCTGACGTTCTTGGCCGTTGGAATCTTGGTCTTCGTCACTCTGGATGGGGTGCTGGTCTCTCCCGGATGTGGCTTCCTCCTTCCCCCATTGGACCCTTGGTTCACGCTAGGGGCCAAGGAGCCCACTCTTAAAAGCATCTTGACCGGTTTTACCGCTTCTAACGTTAACGTTAATTGAACATTTTGCAAGCAAAAGAAACGTGCGGTTTAAGGTCCCAGCACAAACTAGGGACCAGCCTGTGCTATCAGTTAGAAATCGATACGGGAACGGTTAATTATCAGTAAGTGAACAAACGCGAATTCTTTATTGTTGTAATTAGCGGGTCTAGAAGAAGTATCAATACGTAGGGGACTGATGATGAAAATGATCATAAATTATGTAACTGGTTGCTGCCACCCTGGTAATCCTCTGGAATAGTGCAGCACTTCCTCTAGAAACACTACTCCGAGCCATCTACATTTTTTCGGGCACCAACAATCGCAAAAAGTAATCAGAAATGTGATTGCAAGCCCAAGCAGACGGGCTAACTAGAGCAGAAATTTAGAAACAACCATAAGAGCCAATTATGAACTAAGTCCCAGTCGCAGGTGCTTTCAGCGCAAATTCTAAACCGCAATCGGGCGCAAAATATGCGGGAATTCTCTTATTGAAGTCGGAAACATGTCAATGAATTGCTTGCGCTATGCAATAGTCAGTTTGAGAGCAGGTAAATATGGATGCTGACGACCCCGACGTTTCCATGGCAACGCTTAGCTCAAACAGAGAATGTCGATAGTTCACCTATGGAAATCATCAATAATTAATCCATGTCGTGTCTCGGGAAATCGTTTCACCGTATATTCCATGAGAGGATGGCACCAAGACATAACTGTTGATCGCCGGCTGGCTTAGAGCCATCAAGGGACAGTTTCAGTCAGACACGGCATTATCAGAATTGTCAAGCTCCTCATTCGATACATGCAGATTTAAAGTCTGGGTGCAGTATACAGGTTAACACTTCGAGACCATTTGCTAGGTAAATTGTCTCAACTCATCAGAATAAGCGTGCCCTTATTGGATTATTTTGTAGGCAAGATTTTACTATACCTGGCCAATTGTAAGCATTGCGATGGATAATTACGTCATTATCCATGTAAGAGAAACGAATGATCATCTACATGTTGGGCCATCCCTATTGTTATTTTTTCCCTTTACTTGCACGTGTTGACGTGATTAAATGATTTTCCGGTTGCGAATAATTCAACGTAACGATCTCATTGAGCTCGAAAAAATTGATTACGACCTCCAGATTAGCAAGGCATCACTCTTATCAGTAGTTTAAAATTGTACGATACGTACCAATATTGTTTTCAAAAAGCTCTCGGGGCGATGACAGACTACGTAGGATCAGGATACAAATAAAAATTAGGCATCTCTGATAAAATGTCCTCACATCAACACACTTTCTTGTTAGAAGAGTCTGAAGGGATAGAAAAGTTATCTCGTCTATTGTTTTGAAAACTAGTCTGAGGAGCAACAAAAATTATCTCGTCTATTATGTTCAAGACTAGTCTGAAGGGATAGAAGAGTTATCCCGTCTATTATGTTCAGGACTAGTCTGAATGGAAAGAAAAGTTATCTCGTCTATTATGTTCAGGACTAGTCTGAAGAAATAGAAGAGTTATCTCGTCTATTATGTTTAGGACTAGCCTGAAGGGATAGAAAAGTTATCTCGTCTATTGTTTTAAAAACTAGTCTGAAGAGCAACAAAAATTATCTCGTCTATTATATTCAGGACTTGTCTGAAGGGATAGAAGAGTTATCTCGTCTATTATATATGTTCAGGACTAGTCTGAAGGGATAGAAGAGTTATCTCGTCTATTATGTTCAGGACTAGTCTGAAGGGATAGAAGATTTATCTCGTCTTTTATGTTCAGGACTAGTCTGAAGGGCTAGAAACGTTATCTCGTCTATTATGTTCAGGACTAGTCTGAAGATATAGAAGAGTTATCTCGTCTATTATGTTCAGGACTAGTCTGAAGTGCTAGAAACGTTATCTCGTCTATTATGTTCAGGACTAGTCTGAAGGGATATAAGAGTTATCTCGTCTATTATGTTCAGGACTAGTCTGAAGGGATAGAAGAGTTATCCCGTCTATTATGTTCAGGACTAGTCTGAAGGGATAGAAGAGTTATCTCGTCTATTATGTTCAGGACTAGTCTGAAGGGATAGAAGAGTCATCTCGTCTATTATGTTCAGGACTAGTCTGAAGGGATAGAAGAGTTATCTCGTCTATTATGTTCAGGACTAGTCTGAAGGGATAGAAGAGTTATCTCGTCTATTTTGTTCAGGACTGGTCAGAAGGGATAGAAGAGTTATCTCGTCTATTATGTTCAGGACTAGTCTGAAGGGATAGAAGAGTTATCTCATCTATTATGTTCAGGACTAGTCTGAAGGGATAGAAGAGTTATCTCGTCTATTATGTTCAGGACTAGTCTGAAGGGATAGAAAAGTTATTTCGTCTATAATGTTCAGGACTAGTCTGAAGGGATAGCAGAGTTATCTCGTCTATTATGTTCAGGACTAGTCTGAAGGGATAGAAGAGTTATCTCGTCTATCATGTTCAGGATTAGTCTGAATGATGGATAGAAGAGTTATCTCGTCTATCATGTTCAGGACTAGTCTGAATGGATAGAAGAGTTATCTCGTGTATCATGTTCAGGACTAGTCTGAATGGATAGAAGAGTTATCTCGTCTATCATGTTCAGGACTAGTCTGAATGGATAGAAGAGTTATCTCGTCTATCATGTTCAGGACTAGTCTGAATGGATAGAAGAGTTATCTCGTCTATTATGTTCAGGACTAGTCTGAAGGGATAGAAAAGTTATCTCGTCTATTATGTTCAGGACTAGTCTGAAGGGATAGAAGAGTTATCTCGTCTATTATGTTCAGGACTAGTCTGAATGGATAAAAGAGTCATCTCGTCTATTATGTTCAGGACTAGTCTGAAGGGATAGAAGAGTTATCGCGTCTATTATGTTCAGGACTAGTCTGAATGGAAAGAAGAGTTATCTCGTCTATCATGTTCAGGACTAGTCTGAAGGGATAGAAGAGTTATCTCGTCTATCATGTTTAAGCTTGGTAACGCTGTTGTTGCACCGACTTGGTGAACGCATTTGAGTTGTGCCGTATAGAAGGGGTTTAATGGAGGTTGAATGTCCAGTATAAGCGTTTAGTGGAGGTTCAGTGTGCCGTAGAAGCGACGTGTAAGTTTGAGCGTCCGGAAACGGGACCATTGTAGGCTCTGCTCTCAACTTCGATGGCCATCATTGATCAAGATAACTGGAGCAACAAACGTACCTGTGCTCTCAGCGAGTCGATGAAGATCGTAGCCAAGGTCAATGTTGTGTATCCTCCCACTGACGAGCACCGTGAGTTGCCAGTCAAACTTGAGGAACTCCTGCTTCAACTCCTGCCACAGTGATAGTTAGTAAGATGATCAACTCCTGCCACAGTGATAGTTAGTAAGATGATCAACTCCTGCCACAGTGATTGTTAGTAAGATGATCAACTCCTGCCACAGTGATAGTTAGTAAGATGATCAACTCCTGCCACAGTGATAGTTAGTAAGATGATCAACTACTGTCACAGTGATAGTTAGTAAGATGATCAACTCCTGCCACAGTGATAGTTAGTAAGATGATCAACTCCTGCCACAGTGATAGTTAGTAAGATGATCAACTCCTGTCACAGTGATAGTTAGTAAGATGATCAACTACTGTCACAGTGATAGTTAGTAAGATGATGCGATAGAATGTTTACTTCTACAGAGAGCTGGCTTGCTCTGAAGTACTGGCTTGATAGAGTTCTGGCTTACTCTGAAGTACTAGCTTGCTGGAGTACTCAATGAACTTCGTTAGATACTCGATACGCAAGTGTGTTGAAGCGTTGAATATTATATTGTATGGTAAACAAATTTGGTGAAGGCAATCTTTTCGATTTTTAACATGATTTGAAGAGCCGGTTGCCTGCGGTGTCGTTATTTAATTTTTATTGAAAAGTTTGATGGATTCTACGCGTAATTACCTGTTATACCACCGATTAAATATAGCTATTGAAGACTATTCTTCATGAAGATAATCATTACTTAATACATTGAACACATTCATAGTGTCTTAATCCCATTGAACTACCTATAGTTTATTCAAATCATTATTCAGAACAGGTGTTACGTACTATGGACGAAAACATTTCTTATTCCCTTCGATAAAAGAACGAAAAGAGAAGGAAAAAGCATCATTCAATTGGACGATCTAACTGCGAAATAGAAAAAAATCACACTTCTAAATGCGTTGATTTGGACATGGCTCATGCTCCAAAAGAGCGTTTTTAAAATAAAACATGCTTCACAGTTAGGGAAAGAAACTCAGAGATCAAGAAAGCGTCCAGTATCTGACAAGCCTCATATTAGAGGATAACCTTTCTAGAAACGATGCACAAATAACGATCCCTTTCTCTGATCAAGAGGGCGACACTGATTGGAAGCACTTCAGTAGACGACGCAAAGCTTCGTCCGGTTCGCATATGCTTGTCTTTATCTGTGCTTGAATGAAACTCTAGAAATCAATTCGTGCGTCCGTCCTTATGGAAAACACTGTACCTAAATAAATTGTAAATCCTTTAAATCCTTTAAATCCTCTTATTTAACTAGTTGTAGTGTTGTGGAAATTCAATACAAACATTCCACGTTGATGACGGGCGTCCGAACATTGAAGATTTCATAAGTCGGGCGGCAAGTTATAGTGCTAACAAACTTGCTCACTACCCCATCAAAGTCTCATGTAATTATAAGCCGTCCATTCATCAAGAATGATGACATAAAAAAGCTTTTGCATTAGAACATGTTTTTTAAGTAAAAGTTGAGCCCATAAAAAATATTTCTCCCATTACTGTTCACTTGTAGTTATCCTAATACGTTAACACCTTGCAGAGTATATACTAGTCATGTATTTATGAATTATTAAGTCATATTATTGAAATCCGTTCACGACGCTTAAATGCTGATCTCTAGTCGTGCTCCTAACGTTCCTTCCATGGCACTCTGACTCCATCCAGTCCTTGTGCCTCAAGTACTGTCACATTATTTTGTTCCAACGTTCCTTCCATGGCACTCTGACTCCATTCAGTCCTTGTGATTCAAGCCCTGCCACATTATTTTGTTCCAACGTTCCTTCCATGGCACTCTGACTCCATCCAGTCCTTGTGCCTCAAGCCCTGCCACACTATTTTGTCCCAACGTTCCTTCCATGGCACTCTGACTCCATTCAGTCCTTGTGCCTCAAGCCCCTGCCACATTATTTTGTCCCAACGTTCTTTTTGTGACACTCTGACCCCATTTAGTCCATGTGTCTCAAATCCTTTTTTTTCCAAACTACGTAATTGGCTGTCTCGAAGGTAGCTATCAGACCCGTAACAGTATGATAGTAATGTGTCATAACTAGCCTTTCAATCTACACCTAGTTTTCAGGGTACCTAGGTGAAGCACCCACTCAAGCTTCCAGGATACATAGATGAAAAACCCACTCAACTTTTTATTAATTTCATTTTCGCTGGTTCATCACTTCATAAGGCTACAACTTCTGTCGCCTTTGGCGTGTGACTCCAATGGGCCTCTTAAGAACACAATATCACAATGTATTATAGGTTAATTGACTAATCAATTTTCCTGGAATCGATATAATTTGAATGTAATTCTAGAAGTAGTTACCCTTCTGCACTAGAGAGGTGTACATCAATAGAGAGGTGTACATCAATAGAGAGGTGTATATCAATAGAGAGATGTACATCAATAGAGAGATGTACATCAATAGAGAGGTGTACATCAATAGAGAGGTGTATATCAATAGAGAGGTGTACATAAATAGAGAGGTGTACATCAATAGAGAGGTGTACATCAATAGAGAGGTGTACATCAATAGAGAGGTGTACATCAATAGAGAGGTGTACATCAATAGAGAGGTGTACATCAATAGAGAGGTGTACATCAACTAGTGCACGTTATTCGTTCATTTATCATGACAATTGGAAATTAATGGCACGCTCTCATCTGGAAGTAACCTACATTGAAACTTAACGGAAAGAAGAAAAAAATCTGTTAATTTTGATAAAGAAGGGAGCGAAATACATCATTCCCTCCATGAGGCTCAATGGCAATGAACAATAAACTAATATCATTCCCTGTTGTATTTTAAATTGAACGACTATCAGGAGGATGTTTAATGCAGCTATTACAAAGGTCATGAGGACTACTTAAAATTGTTACCCAGTTGTTAGGGTAAACATGCTCTTGGTAGGCAATGAACTACAGTTGACACTCGGCTCAACTATGGTTCTCGGCCATTCATACCCGTGCCAGCGAACAGCGAGGACCGCGCCCAGGGGCGCACTAACTGTAAACGTGGGTCATTTAGCTCCACTTAGATGGGAACATTGGATAGAGTAATATATTTGTGTACGTGTCAATTTGCTTGAGCAAGACTTGTAAATATCTTTGTTAGGGTATGTGTTCTATCAGAAGGATTGCACATGTGTTTCATAGAAGTGTCCCGAAGTGCCCGGCGATATGCAAAAGATCGGAGAAGCAGAATCTTTGCTCAATAATCACCTTGCAGAGCTGAACGTAGTTCGCCTTATCTTCTGGGATGCCACCTTCGGCCCCGGGGTCCCGCCAGTCGATATCCAAACCGTCCAATGCGTACCGTCTGCAAAACGTGATGAGCCATTCAAGACTATTTCATTTACGCTCTAGGATATTCGCGTACTGACCATTGTAAATTATATATAACAGAACCCGAATAATAGTGGTTTCAATATAACATAGAATTTTTTTCAACTGGAACGGAGAATGAATGTAAATTTACATTAGAATGAGCTTGGTTAGCCCAACAGAAAAGTGTCGCAAAACGTGAAATCTACCTTGCTATGAAGCACTCTTTTCACTGCAAACAGGAACCCATAGAAGTGGAAACGTCCAATCCATGTTTCACGAACCAGAAAAATCAATGGCTAACTTATCCGTTTATTTTTGAGCTTCCGGAGACCTGCCTCTCCATAACATGACTTTCAGTTTCGATTGCTAGCAATTGGGGACCTACAGAATGTGATGTTTCATTTGACATAATATATATTTATGCTAATGATATTCACGTAAATTGTATGCAATATTTTGAATCATATTCCGTTAAAATTTCGATTCAATCCACTACTTGTTTGTACAACAAGAAAACAGGGTAGCTAATAATTTGTCCCGAATTGTATGTAACAAATAAAATACGTTGGACATGCATATATTTTTTTGCTGCAATAAATCGTGTTATGGTAATTTCACGAGGTTAGTCTTGGTTCAAACTGAAATGAATAGATAGTTATACGAATTTTGTATTACAACTTACTGGGAGGGTTATAATAATTCTTGTAAAATTATGTAGTAGAAGTGTCGGAATCGGCCATGTATGGGCGTTTATAGTCTTGGAGTATCTGATGGTGACACCTAAATCTCGCTCAACGGTGACAAGAATTAGTTGCTTTCCGGACATTGAGTATTCGTGTATCAGGTTGTGAAGAATTATTTGAATAACTTTACAGTCGTCTACATTAAATTTCATTTGCCACTTTTCGGACCAATCAACAATTTTGTTCAAGCCTAGTTGGATCTGCTAGTCCAGTTTGCACTTTTCTTCCTATCTTGATATCGCCAGCTTACTTGCTGACTTTTGATAGTACGTTACTGTCGAGATCTTTTATGAACATTATATGGAGAGCCGGACCTAACGCGGATCCTTGACGCACGCCGCTCGTGACATTACCCCAAGAGGAGGAAGCTCCGATAAGCACAACTCGCTCCCGTCTGTCCGTAAGCTAACACTTTATCCAATTGCTAAGCTCGCATCGAATACCAATGCTGTGCAATTTACTAACTAGGTGCTTATGGAAGACATTATCAGAGGCCTTTTTAAAGTCAAAGTAGATGATATCGATTGGAAATTTTGTGTCGTGGATTTCTATTATATGCTTAAAAAAATAGCAAATTCGTAAGACAGTAACGGTTGTGTCTTAAGCCATGTTGGAAGTCGCCATTCAATTTGTTTGATTCTAATAATTTTGTACTTTTATCCGTTATAATTTTTTCCAACCATTTGCCAATGACTGAGGTGAGACTTATTGGACGGTAATTTCCGGGACACTTTTTGTTCCCCGTTTTAAAAATTACGGTAACATTAGCCTCTTTCATTTAGAGGGGCAGGTGCCACTTGTGAAAGATTGGGTGAATATGTTTGATAAATGTTCGGCAACTTCGTTTAGTCTCTTTTAGAATTTTGCGATAAACTTGGTCTGGACCTGGAAATTATGTGACTTCCAATTTATCTATACATTTGATAAATTCTACGGGGGAAAATTTCACTGTGCTGAGGGTTTCAATTCGTCTTTCCGCTATGATATTTTCAGGATTAGGAACATCCTGATTCTCTAACCTAAATACAGAACAAAAATATTCATTAGGAATGAGACTCATTCTGGTGTCGTTCGTTTCTAGCTCACCAATATCGTTCTCGAGAGGGCCAATCAAAGATCTTGAATTTTTTTGCTCGAAGTATAATAAAAAAATGTTTCGGATTAGTTCTGACATTGTCGGCAATTTTATTTTCATAATCTTACAACTTACGTTTCTGGAGCCTTTTGAAATCTCTTTAGATCTTTCATTTTTTGCTACGTCGTCATGTGGATGTTTCTGTTTTATCGAGTTCATTGCTTTCTTTCGTGACTGAAGACGCTGCGATCCTCCTTTCAAGTACATAGACTGATTGACTGCTGATCGTCTGTTTTTGCGCGGGATATGCTCATATTCAATATTTTTAAGTGCACTCAAGAAATTGTTAAGTGATTGATCGACATCTTATCCGAGGGGTATATTTGCTGACGCTATTTGCTCTTTAAAGCCATAAAAGTTTGCCAATCTAAAGATACGGACTTTTTCGCAGTTAGTTGGCGTTTCCATACCGAATTCTATCAAAAATGAATACAGTTGTGCTCGCTGGTTACGAGTGATTCGACCACTTAGACACTCTTGACATGAGAGTCGCTTGCGCTAAATAGGAGATCAAGAATATTGCTACCTCGTGTAGGTGTTTCCACCAATTAGGTCAAGAACCTATCGTTTGCAAAATCAATCAAACGTTGCCCGGTAGCAGTGCATTCGTCTTTTTCCCAATCAATGTCCGAAATATTGAAGTCTCCAAGCACAATACTGTGTTGTGTTGTGACGACATCGACAAGGGTTTTGTGAAGATCAACATCATCTGCAACCTTGCATTTTGGGAAACGAAAACGAGGGCGATTTTGCAGTTTTATAGGTTTACCGACTATTTGGATTTATACTATATCGTGTCTGCTGTTTGGAATAGTGACTTCAGTATTTGCTGAGTGTTTTTTACGAGATAAAACACTCCTCCGCCCTCTCGGCCTTGTCTATATTTTGTGAAACATTGAGTAACCGGAGAGAGTGAATTTGCCTAATTAATGTTTGGTGCTCAATTTGATCCACGATTCTGTGATTGCTTTTATATCGATATTTTCATTCATTGCAATGATACCTAGTTCATCGATTTTGTCTCGGAGACTTCTAGCGTTCACATAGTAACATTTGAGTGTACCGTTGGTCGCATTAACTTGATTTTCTTTCCTTGGACTGCTTTCACTTTGAGTTGTCGTGTCGGAGCAAAAACTTTTGTTGTCTTGTACACAGATTGTAATAACGGAGCTGCGACTACCGCCTCTAAATCGGATTGGATTGATGACAGAAACTTTTTGGATAGGACCTGCGGTGATGTTTTGATGGGCTGTTGTGCATGTTGTGTATCTAGTGTTGAACAGGCGGAGGCTGTTGGGTGATTGCGTCTGGCATCGCTAGCGGAGTTGAGGGTTGGATAT
>SDVV010007104.1:0-17987 GCA_016164225.1 Gammarus roeselii
GCTGACTGCCGATTGAGCTTGTTTGTTGGCTGACTACCGATTGAGTGTGTTTGTTGGCTGATTGCCGATTGAGTGAGTTTGTTGGCTGACTGCCGATTGAGTGTGTTTGTTGGCTGACTGCCGATTCAGTGTGTCTGTTAGCTGACCGTCAATTGAGTGTGTTTGTTGGCTGACTGCCGATTAAGTCTGTTTGTTGGCTGACTGCCGATTGAGTGTGTTTGTTGGCTGACTGCCGATTGAGCGTGTTCGTTGGCTGACTACCGATTGGGCGTGTTTGTTGGCTGACTGCCGATTGAGTGTTTGTTGGCTGACTGCCGATTGAGAGTGTTTGTTGGCTGACTACCGATTGAGCATGTTTGTTGGCTGACTGCCGATTGAGTGTGTTGATTGGCTGACTGCCGATTGAGCGTGTTTGTTGGCTGACTGCCGATTGAGTGTGTTTGTTGACTGACTACCGATTGAGTGTGTTTGTTGACTGACTGCCGATTGAGCGTGTTTGTTGGCTGACTACCGATTGAGTTTGTTTATTGGTGGACTGCGAGTGCTGATTGACGACGTTGTCTACCTTTTGCGCTATGTTGGATGTGCGGTGGACATGTAGATATGTTTGTGCATCTGGGCATGGGGTTACGTGATATATGTATATTTCTATTGTAAAAGGATTTATTGAATGTTCACTGCGTCAGATGAATAATACTTAGGTATAATCTGCATTCTCATTGCAAGACATTAGGAATAGTGCAGGAAAATAATTCTAACAATCTATTTCTTTTTCATTTATTGAGATCTAATTAACATGTTAGGTTTTTTTAAATTCCAGTGACATAGTTTTTTAATATAAGTTGCTTATCAAAAGCCACGCAACTACTTTTTTAAGGGGATATTTTGACATAGATAATAGGCGAAGTAAAAACCGTATGCTCCATAAACAAAATAGGGAGTTTTGCTGTAGTTTCTGGTTTCTGCAAGGCAATTTATGTTCTTTAAAAACGTACTATAATACAAAGCTACATATTCTCCTTATATAGTCCGATGAAATATTCAATCGATGTAGCATGTTATCTACCCTCAGGATTTTCATGAAATTTTCGTCGAAACGGCAAGTTTTTATGATTAGGTGAATATCTGTTGAACCGACTTACAATTCTTTTTATTTTCACAATGGGTCGAACAAACATGTTATGAATACATTCAATGTTTCTTGTGAGAGATTCATTTTAAGCAAGCAAGGCTGAAGGGAATAGAATAACTTTCATACACCATAATTTCCACGAGACCATCCTGCAGAAGTTGGTTACATTATCGGATGTTAGTGAAACGAGGCATGGCTCTGCTATAGGTCCAAACGAAGGTTTATGCTGACATTACATTCAAAGCCCGTCAACAGCTTCGAACTCTGTTCGAGGATCGTATACACCATCCGTGTAATCGGTCAGCACAAATCACCTTAGTCACTACTCTCTGAACGGTATCAGGGAGAAGGTCACCGTAGTCACAACTCTCTGAACGGTATCAGGGAGAAGGTCACCATAGTCACAACTCTCTTAACGGTATCAGGGAGAAGGTCACCGTAGTCACAACTCTCTGAACGGTATCAGGGAGAAGGTCACCATAGTCACAACTCTCTGAACGGCATCAGGGAGACGGTACGGTATTAGGGAGAAAGCGACACCAATCGGAGCGTAAATAATAATTATCATAAGCAAAATATTTTATGTCATACGTGTCAATGAAGTAAATTGTGTTTCTGTCCCAGATATCTCGAGACTCTTGAGGAGCTCCCTCAACAATAATTCAATTCCAGTTATTGAGCATTGAACTACAACTCTCATGCAGTGCGGAAGCGAAAGTAAATTCTTTAATAATTAAAGACAGACAGAAAACGTGACGAATAACTTTTTGTTATGCAGTCGAACAGGAAGGAGGGAATATTTGTTGAATTCGTACAAAGGAAACATTGAGACAGATACCGAAACACGTTTCACTAATACGGTAAGTTGAATTATTCGGTGAAAAGTACAGTATGCTTCTCGCAAAATATTTACCATTACCAAATGGCACTTTGATAGTTATAGATCAAATTGAACGATCCATTATGTAGCAACAATTACTATGCTGTATTTCGTTAATATGAATTGACTTCAGAGCAGTCAATTTGTTGTGCTGTTCCCCACGGTTCCAGTGGTGTCCTCGCCAAGGCTGTACTGAAGCAGGATGATGATGTAAGTCGCCAGGAAACTGCTGATCTGCAATGGAAAATTACAAATTTTCATTTGGATGATTAAATTCAATTGATAACAATACAGGCTATGTTCTTTATATAGAGCAAAGAGATTGGTATATGGTGATTAAAATGATTCATTCTCAATCTTCCGTTCATCCTTGTCACAAATGTAGGATATCTTTGTGAACTGTCAACTTTCAAACAAAAGAAAACAATGAGAAATTCGATAAGATGAGATCCCACTATATCGATATAATTCCAATTTGTGTACCAATCATTTAAAAATAAACTTGTTTTAGTTTTTCAGTCATTGTACTGATATTGAAAAAGTCATAATCGTGAATAGTTTTACTCGACGGAAATTGTTGGAATAATAAACGCTCCTTTATATCGGCAAAACGAACCTCAAGGAACATGGACCGATTCAATCATGGATGCAATCGCTATGCCGTTAATTTTACAACCAGTCAGAGAGACACGAGGATTTTATTGTTTCATGAACATAGCCGAGAAAAAGATTTCCATTATATTCATGTTTACCTACTTACGTCCACTTTTCGGAAATAATTTTTCCATTGAACGAGACATTTATAAATTGAATCTGAATTGGACCTGTTTCTTATTTGTTACTACAGTCATCGATTTAGTAGTCAGTCAAGTGCACGCCCTGTAGTGTAGTTGCCTCTAAAAGGGACGTATCTTTCAACGAGATGCATTGATAGGCAAATATTTTCATACATTTTGTTTGTAAATACGACTAATTTTTTACCGGATTTATACGTAGACAATGTGTAAATGGGATTATAAACATATCACTATATAATTATTCTAATTTATATCATGTCAATTCTTGTATACTTCATTATCTGGTATAGAGGTCTCGGCGATGCCATGTAAATTCTTTAATTTCATAGTTCATGTGGGATGAGTGCCGAGCCTTATGTCACTTAATAATTAGACCGTAGCAACCCACAAATAGGAGGCTGTGACATTATTGATAATAATAATAATAATAATATCAAGAGACCATATGTTGCAGTTGCTGTAAACGAAGAACATAAATGAAGTGACTGCGAAAAATGCTGAACTCCTGTTCTGCTATTTAACGACGTTCGTTCCATGATAAGCATTTTTCTTCCCTTATATCAAGTAAACTATTCATTAGATGTCGTGACATCAACTGTTGATGGTTTCGTAAAACATACATGACTGCAATATCGTCTTAGTCCGTTTCGAAGTTGCCTCTAATGGCTGCAATAAAAGGACAAGAATAAGAATAATATTAAGATTATATTTCCACATTAGCGTTCAAATACTCTTCAATTAAAGTATTTCGCATCCATATCGACCCGCTTGGCACAGAGACAACTATTCCAAGCAATGGAAATCTTTCTGACCGCAAAATAACGAAGGAAAAGATGTTGTAACTAAAATTGGTCATAAACTTTCATCTTGCCTGGTGAGTTCAGACTGGTCCAAATCACCGTGAGCATTATTCCGCTGAGAAATTTCTCCAGTAGCAATGATCCGTTATGGGGAAAAAGAATCAAGTCTTGATAGTGCTGATTCAAAGCTGTAACCAAGGCCTTGTCGGTGGCTGTGAGCATTGACTTCTTGCCTACAACACATGAGTTTTCAAAATGTCATCAATAAAAGCATCATGAATATAACGTATTCATGGTATCTTATGAACGATTATTACTAAAAAATATGGATGTTTTGACTAGTTATAGGTCATTCATTAACTTTAGTATATTTTGGGCAACGCGGCAGCTTCAGAACATTCAATACATTCTGCGGCATCAAGATTTTTCTAGTATAGCTAACAAACCAATAAATTATCCAGTTTTTGTAACAAGCTTTCCAAATGAAGTTAGGTATTCATATTGAAAATGCACAGAATTGGAACGTCAGCACTAGAGTATTGGAGATAACCTCAATGAGCCGCGCTCGTGACAGCTCGAACATCCCGAACACGGAGTCCTGAGGGCAGTCGTCCAGGACCGAGCGAAGGCCTTCCAGCTGCGGAGTGCAAAATTTCCATTAGTGATGGAGGTTTGACGTGAACTTGGTATTACGAAGAAATAGTTTTAATTCGCCGTTTTCATTTACGTAAGAAAATGTAAGAAACTGTGAGAACATGTACGCAAGAGGAGAAAACGTATGAACATTCAGGAAAATATAAGAAAAAGTAAGTTAAAGAAAGGAAGTCTAAGAAAATGTAAGAATATATATGAAAATGTAAGAAAATATAAAAACAAGTAGGAAACCGTAGATAAATATGTGCAAATGTATGGAAATTAGGGAAAAAAAAAATGAAATAAAATAATAGTAAAAAAAATGTATGAGGGAAAATTAAAGAGAAAGTAAAGAAACTTCGAAAATTTAGGATAAATTTTGAAAATGAATATGAAGAATATAAAGGGAGATGTGAGAAGAAACGAGAAAATTTAGGAAAATATATCTAGATCAGACAAAATTCACGAAAAGGTTAGAAAATTAAAAAAAATGGAAGAAAATGTAAGAAATTTTGTGAAAATGTGGCAAATTGTATGAAAAGGAAACAAATGCAAGGAAATGATGGTTACAAAAATTAGTTTGCGATACAATATAGGAAAAATTATGAAATGTGAGAAAATGTCAGAAAATTTAAGGAAATATAAGAAACTATGCTAATAAAATAAATGAACTTGTAAGAAAATGTAAGAAAGCTTAAAAAAATGTAAGAAAATTTATGGAAATACAAGAAAATAGTCGTATAAGAAGATAAATCAAAGAAAATTATGGAGAAAAGAAAGAAACTATTTAGGAAATGAAGTAAATTGTTGGAAAATGAGATAAAGAGATACAAAATGTAAGAAAATATAGAAGCATGACAGAAAATGTACAAATATTCAAGATAATGTCGGAAAATGTTGGAAAGAAAATAAATCAGCTAAATGCGAAAACAAGTGAGATTAGAAGACAATGTTTGTATATGATTGAAAATCTTAGAAAATAAAATAAAATCAAATAAACTACAAGAAAGTGCAGATTATTGTTAGAAAATTAAAAGAACGAGTAAGAAAAGTCAAGAAAATGAAAGGAGATATAATAAAATGTGGGAAAGGGAGAAAAAAGCTTGAGAAAATTTGTAAAAATGTAAGAAAATGTAATGAAATGAATGAAAGTGTAAGAAATTGAGAGAAAATGTATGAAAGGTCAAGAACTTCAAGAAAAGGTAC
This sequence comes from Gammarus roeselii, assembly GCA_016164225.1. Lineage (NCBI taxonomy): Eukaryota > Metazoa > Arthropoda > Malacostraca > Amphipoda > Gammaridae > Gammarus > Gammarus roeselii. Next base: position 5,449 of record SDVV010007104.1, read on the forward strand.
GTAAATGAACAAAATAAATAAAAATGTGGGAAACTTCTGAAAGAAACTGTGGGAACGAGTAGGAAAAGAAAATTGCATGAACTGCAAATGTATGTACGATGAAGTATGAAATGATAAGGTAAGAAAAGATCACAAAGTGAAATGAAGTAAACGAAAATAAATATAAGTGTACGAAATTAAGGACTTTGTAAGCAAATTTCAGAAAATGTGAGGAAGTGAAAGAAATAACAAGAAAAATTAAGAAATGTAAAAGAATGTGAGATATTGTATTGAAACGTAAGATATTGTATAAAAATGTGAGAATATGTAAGAAAAGTATGAAAATGTATATAGAGGTAGGTAGATGTAAAAAAGTATAATAATATGTAAGGAAATGTCAGGAAATGAAATAAATGTGCATATGTAAGTTTACAAGAATGTATTCTAATATGAGAAATTGTGAAATTTTGTAAGAAAATGTATACAATGTAACAGGGTGTCGGAAAATGTAAGAAAAGGTTACAAAATGTAAGAAACTAAGAACGTGTCAGAAAGTGTATCCTAATGTAAAAAAATGTGAAATTTACTAAACAAAAGTAAGAAAAATGATTTTAAGAGATATGAAAATGCATGTAAATGTAAGAAACTGTTGGATAATGGAAGAAGAAGTAAGTTTGTGCTAGAAAATTTAGGAAAATTTAAGAAAATGAAAGAGAATGTATGAAAATAAAATAAACTTGAGGAAAAAATGTATGATATTGTAAGAAATTGAAAGATTATGTTACAAAAGGGAGTAAAATGTCAGGCAATGTTAGAAAATGTAAGGAAATGCAAATAAATGTGTATAATACGAACATGTTAGCAAATTTGAGAATATATGAGAAAATGAATGAAATTTATCACGGTATGAGAAAATTCAAGAAATGTAGGAAAATATTTAAAATTAGGAGAAAATTAAAGAAATGAAAGAAAATTGTTAGAAAATGTGTATATATAAAAGAACGTAAGAAAATTAACGAAAATGTGGGAGAGTGTATGATAAATGAAAGAAAGTATATGCAAATGTTAGATAAAAATACATGTTAGAAAATGTAAGTGAATGTTGAAAAATATAAAAAATGTAAGGGGAATGTGAAGAAATGTAAGAGAATGAAATGAAATAATGTGAACTTAAGAGGAAATGTTGAAGCTCGTAAAGCAGTGAAATAAAGAGTAATACTACAAAAAAAGTAGGAAAATGTTTGAAAATGTAAGAATATATCAGAATGTGTCAGAATATTTGGAAAAAAAGTTGAAGAAAATGTATGGAAATGTTAAAAAAAATAAGCAAATGAATGAACATGAACGGAAATGAGAATAAGCAAGAAAATATAAGAAAATGTAAGAAAATTGGAGAAAAGGAAAAAGGATTTAGTACAGGTAAGAAAATGTAAGGCAATGAAGGATAATGCAAGAAAATGTGAGAACATGTAAGAAAATTACAGATGAGGCCAAAAATTGTATGAAAAGCTAAGTAAGTGCATGTAAGTGTGCAAAATTTACGAAATGTTAGAAATTTAGGAACTTGTTAGCGAATGAAAATGTAAGAAATGGGGGGAGTTGTAGGTAGAGTAAGAGAAGAATGAAAGTGTAAGATAATAAATGAATGAAAGAAAATGAAAGGAAATATAAGAAAATGTTTGATAATATAAGAAAATGTAATAAAATGTAAGAAAATGTTTGAAAATAGCAGCAAATTTATAGAAATATCAAATTAGGTAAGCAAGTAAGGGAATGTGAGAAAATGTAAGCAAATGTAAGAAAATGTAAGAAAGTAAGAAAATGTATCAAAATGTGAAATCACGGAGGAAAATGTAAGAAATGTCAAAAATTATAATGTATATAAGAAAAATAAGGAAAATGCTAGGAAAAACAATGTGGGCTATATGAAATGAAATCTAAGAAAATGTAAGAAAATATAATTGAATAAAAAACATATGTGAGAAAATGACTGAGATTATGAGAAAATGTACGATGATAGAGAATGTACTGAAATGAAAGAAAAAGGAAGATACTGTTCGAAAAAGTAAAAAAAAATGTAAGCAAATGGAAGAAGTGTAAGAAGAGGTGAGATGATGTAAAAATGTCAGTAATGTAGGAATATATATGTTCAAGAAAATGTAGGAAAATGTGAGGAAATTTGGATAAATGAAAGAAAATGTAGAAGAAAAACGAGAGATGAGAAAATTCAAGACAATTTAGGAAAATGCTAGAAAATGTAAGAAATTGAAAGAAAATGTAATGATATGTAAAGAAACATTTATAGAAACGTAAGAAATGGGAGAAAATGAAAGGTAATGTGATAAAGTGTGATAAAAAAATAGGTTATGAAAGGAAAGGTAAAACAATGTAAGAAACTTAGAGGAAATGAAAGGAAATTTAGGAAAAATTATTGAAAAGGAATAATGTGACATGTTACAATATGTAAGTAAATGTGAAAAAAGTAAGGGAACGTACGCAAATGTTGGAATATGAAAGATTTTTTTTAGAAGATGTATGAAAATGATAAGAAAGGGTAACAATGTACACGAAAATGTAAAATAAATGTTCTAAAAGTTGAGAAAAGGAATGGAAATAAGACAGTATATAAGAACGTGTGTGAAAATGTAAAAATCGGAAAGAAAGTGAGAAGAAATGAAAGAAAATGCAAGAAAATGTCGCATTTTTCCTTGGAATTTTGATAGAAATAGGAAAATGTGAGAAAATGTGAAGAAAATTTTGGAGAACATAAGAATATGTAAGAAAATAAGCAAATTTATGTACATGTAATATGCTGTGAAACATGTAAAAGTAAGAAAATGTTTGAATCGATAAGAAAATGTAAGAAATTTAAGAAAATGAAAGGAATTGTTAGGAAATGTAAGAAAATGTATGAAACTGTTTGAAAGTGTAAGAAAATGTATGAAAATATCAGTTCTTTTAATTTCCTACATTTCCTTCATTTACCTGCATTTGCCTTCATTTTCTGACATTTTCTTACATTTATCTACAATTTCTTACATTTTCTTACATTTTCATACAATTTCTCGCTTTTTCTCATTTCTTTTACTTTTTCTCACATTTCCAAACACTTTCGTTTATACAATTTTTTTTCTTCAATTTGGATTAATTTTCTTTCAATTCCTTGCATTTCCTATATTTGTCTTGCATCCACTAACATTTTCCCTAATTTTCTAATATGCTCCACAATTCATACATTGTCAGGCATTTTCATACCTTCGCGTTTTATCTTTACATTGACCCACATTTTCTCATATTTTCTAAAAAAGATTACGTTTGCTTGTATTTCTCACATTTTCTTACATTATGTTACATTTTCTAACAATTTCTCACAGATTCTTTCATTTTTCTCATTTTATTCGACTTGCTGACAGTTTCTTCTTTCTGCATATCTCATCTAACATTTCCTTACATTTACTTGCATATCCATTCATTTCGAAGCAGATGTATGATTGTGTAAATAATGTGAGAAAATGTAAAAAAATGTATGTAAGATAGGAAAGAAAAAAGGTTAAATTGAAACAATTGAAAACAATCATTTTGAAATGTCAGCAAGCAAAATAACATGTAAGATAATGTAAGAAAACGCGTGATAAAAAAAATTAGAAGCGGACTAGAAAATTCCTGAAAACGTTAGAAAATATATTGAAATATAAGAAACTGTTAGAAATTGAAAGAAAAAATATGAAAATAGACAAAAAATAGAATAAAATTGAATGAATAAAATGTGGGATAATTGCAGGACATTGAAAAATGTGAAGAAGCGTAAGGAAATGTAAAAAAAAAATGTTTGTATATGAAATAAAATCAAAGAAAACGGAAGGAAGTAGAAGAAACTGAGAATATGTAGGAAATTGTAAGAAAATGTAGGGAAGATTGAGAAAATGAAAGAAAATGTATGAACATATTCGAAACAGTAAGAATAGATACGGAAACGTATAAAAAATGTGGGGAAAGTCAAGAAAATATATGAAAATGTATGAAAAAAAATGTAAGCGGATGTTAGAAAATGAAGAACAATGGCAGAAACTGTAGGAAAATGTAAGGAAGTGTAGGGAAATAGAAAAAAAAATAGAAAATGTAAGATATGTAAGAAAATTGTGGGAAATAATGAAATGAAAGAAAACGTAACACAACATAAGAGAGGGTAAGAAATTGTGAGAACATGTAATATAATGTTCCAAAATGTATTGATGTGTAAGGAGTGTAAGCAAATATATGAAAATGTGAAGGAATATGAAAATGCATGCATACGTATGCAAATGTAAAAAAATGTAAGAAGTTCAAGAAAATGTATGACAATGAAAGGAAACGACTGTAAATGCATGAAACTGTATGAAAATGTATGGAAATGTTTGAAAATGTATGCCAACGTAGAAAATATGTAAAAGTGTATGAAAATGAAAGAAAATGTAAGAAAATGTATTGAATTGTAAGAAAATGTAAGAAGATGTAAGAAAATAAATGGAAATGTGAGAAAATGTACGAGCATCTACGAAAATGAGAGGGAATGTAAGAATATGTATGGAAATGTAAAAAAAATGTTAGAAAATTTATGACTTTGTAAAGAAATGTAAGCATATAAAGAAACTGTAAGAAATGTGAGAAAAATATGAAAATGTAAAAAAAAATATGAATGTGTAAGAAAATGTAAGCAAATATATATGAAAATGTGAGAAATGTAAAAAAATCTACGATTGTGTGAGAAAATGTAAAAAGATTTGTCAATATAGGAAAATATAAAAAATGTATGAACATATATGAATATGTAAGTAACTGTAGGAAACTGTAGGAATCTAAATGAAAATGTAAAAAGATGTAAGAAAATGTATGAAGATGGCAGGAAAAGTATGTACATAGAAGATATATAACATCATACATAGAAATGGAAAAGAAAGGAAGAAAATTATATAAAATGTAAGCCAGGAAAGACATGTAAGATAATGAACGAAACTGCGATACAATGTAAGAAAATGTGAAGACAATTAGAAAATTCATAAAAATGTTAGACAATGCAAGAAAATATAAGAAACTGTAAGAAACTGAAAGGAAATGGGAGAAAAATTAAGACAAATGATAGAGTGAAAGAAATGACACAGGAATGGGAGAAAATTTGAGGACATTAAAAAATGTGATGTAGCAAAAGGATATGTAAAAAATACTAGGAAATGTGTGTATACAAAAAAAATCATAGAAAACGGAAGGAAAAAGGAGAAACTGTAAGAAAATGTAGGAAATTGTAAGCAAATAAAGGAAATATCATGAAAATGTAAAAATATGTATGAACTTGCATGGAATAATAGAATAGATACGGAAAGATAAATACGGCAAGAAAATATAAGATGTTTTATGCAAAATGTATGCAAAAGAAATGCAAGAAACTTTGGGCAAATGTTAGAAAATGTAAAAAAATAAAGAAGCTGTTGGAAAATGTAAGCAAGTGTAAAAAAATGTAAGAAACTTTAGAAAATGTAACAGTAGTAAGAAGAAGTTGGAAAATAAGGAAAATGTAGGACTATGTAAGAAACTATATGAGAAGGTAAGAACATGTGAACATGTCATAACATGTAATAAAATGTAAGAAATGTAAGAGAAGGCATGAAAATGTGAGAAAATATAATAATATCTATGAAATCGTCAGAAAATGTAAAAACTATATGAACATGTATGGAAATGTATGAAAATGTATGCAAATGCATGTAAACGTATTAAAATGTGCGAAACTATATGGAAATGAAAGAAAATGTATGTATATGTCAGAAAATGTAAATAGATGAAGAAAATAAATGAAAATGTAAGAAAGTGTAACAAAATGTAAGAAAATGTGAGGAAATGTAAACAATGTATGAAATTGAAGTATAATATAGAAAAATATAAGAAAATGAATGAAACAATATGAATATACAAGAAAACGTTAGAAAATGAATGAAAATATATGAAATTGTGAGGAAATTAAGGAAAATTTACGAAAATGTGAGAAAATGTATGAAAATGTGATCAAATGTAAAAAAAAATAAGGACATGGATGAATATGTAAGAAAATATAAGAATATGTATGACAAATTTTAGAATATATATGGAAGTAAGAAAATGTAAGGAAATGTATAAAATAGTATAAAAATGTAAGAAAAAGTAAGAAATGTATGAACATGTAAGAAAATTTAAGAAAATTTAAGAAAATTTATGAAAATTTAAGAAAATATAAGAAAATGTAAGAAATGAAAGAAGATGTAAAAAAGGTTGAAAAATGTAGTAATATATTGGTGTAAGAAAATATGTGCACATATATGAAAATGTAATATATGTCAGAAAATGTATTACCTTGTAAAAAAATGTTTGAAAATATGAAGAAAGAAATGTAAGATGATGTTAGCAAAAGCAAGGAATATATGAAAATGCAGCAAGATGTAAAAAAGTGTGAAAATGTATGAAAATGTTAGATAACGGAAGGAAATTTAGCAAAATGCAAGAAAATATATAAACATGAAAGACAATAAAAAAATAAAGAATATATATGAAAATGTAAATACATGTAAGAAAATGTAAGAAAATGTAAGAAAATGTAAGAATATGTTGGCAAATTTGAGATACTGAAAGAAAATGTTGGAGAATGTATAAAAATTCGAGAATTTTGAAAACCGTAGATAAATGTATGAAAATTTAAAGATTTAAACGAAAATTGTTAGAAAATATAAGAAAATGTAAGAAAATGGAAGTAATATAAGAAATTGTAAGTAAACGTAAGAATACTTGAGAAAATATAAGAATATATAAGAAAGTGTAAGAAAATGAAAGAAAATGCGAGAAAATGAAAGAAGATGTAATGAAATCTAAGATAATATGACAAAATGTGTGATGATGTAAGCAAATTAAATAAAATATAAAACAATGTAGGATATTGTGAGAAAAGTAAACAAAATGTGAGAGAACGTTTGTAAATATTGGAACATGTTGGAAAATGTAATAAATGTAAGAACATGAAAGAAACTAGAAAATAATCTATAAAATTGCAAGAAAATGTCAGAAAATGTTTGAACATGTGAGAAAATGTAAGCAAATGTGAAAAATTTGAGAAAATGAAAGCAAATGTAAGAAAATGTAAGGACATGTAAGAAATGTAAAAAAATGTAAGAAAATGTAAGGAAATAATACAAAATGTAAGAAAATGTATGAAATTGGTTCAAAATGTACGAAAATGTATGAAGTTTGATATTTTTCGAACAACATTCTCTCACATTTCTTACATTTTCTTACATATTCTCCCACTCTCTTACCTTCTCTTACTTTATACATTTCTGATATTTTCATACATTTCCAAACATTTATATATATTTTCTTACAAAAAATTAGGCCAGCGAAATAATATGTAATATAATGTAAGAAAATGGATTATTCATAAAAATTTGAGGAAAATAAAGAGAATATAAGAAACCGTAAGAAATTTAAATGAAACGAAAGAAAAGTAATAGGGGAAAAAATATAATAAAATGTGTGAAAATTTAGGGTAATGGAAAAATTGTGAACAAACTCAGGGAAAAGGAAAATAATACAATACATTATTTCAATATGAAAAATAAACATAGGAATCGAAAGGAAATAGCAGAAACTGTAGGGAAATGTATGAAGTTGTAAGAAATTTGAGGGGAAGTATGAAATGTAGAGAGATGTATGATTATGCATAAAAAAGTAGGAATCGACACGACAACGTAAAAAATTTGATGAATGTCATGATAATATAGGAAAATGTATGGAAATCATAAAAAATGTTAGAAAATGTAAGCAAATGTTCGAAAATATAGAAAGTGGAAGGATCTGTAGAAAAATGTGAGGAAGTGTTGGAGAATGTAAGAATATATATGAAAATGTTAGCAAATAAAAGAAAATGGAAGAAAATTAATGAATTGATATAAAAGGTGAGCGAGTGAAAAAACAGGTAAAATAATGTAAGAGAATGCGAGACAGTGTATGAAAATGTGAAGCTAATTAGAAAACTCCTGAAAGTGTTAGAAAATTGAAGGATATATGAGAAACTGTATAAATTGAAAGGAAATGTAAGAAAATCAAAGGCAAATAATAAAGTGTAAGAAATTAAATAGAATGTGACAAAATTTAATGTAATGGAAAAATATGTGATGATGCGGAAGGAAATGTAAGGAAACAAGTAAATGTTTGTATATAAAAGAAATCAAAGACAAATAAAGGAAATAGAAGACACTGTAAGGAAATGTTGGAAATTGTATGTAAATGAATGATTTATGAATTTGTTTAAAAAAATAGGAATAGGTACGGAAACGTGCAAATGTGAAATGATACAAGAAAGTATATGAAATATATATGAACAATATAACGTAAGAAAATTAAATCATATGTTAGAAAAAGTAAAAAAATGAAAGAAACTGCAGGAAAATGTAGGAATGTGTGTGAACATGTAAGAAAATTTGAAAATGTAGGAAGGGTATAAAAATGTGGTAAATAATGTAAAGTAGGAATATGTAGAAGACTATAGGAAAACGAAAGAAATTTTGAAAATGTAATCTAGTTTACCAAAATAAGAGAAATGTAAGAAAAGACATGAAAATGTGAGACAATGAAGGAAAATGTATGCAAATATAAGGAATTGTTAGAAAACGTTAGAAAACGTTAGAAAATGTATGAAAAAAATGGTATGAAAATGTAAGAAAATGAACGAATAGATAAGAAAATGTAAGAAAACGTAAGAAAATGGATGAAAATGCAAAAAAATGTAAGAAAATGTATGAAAATGAAAAAAATGTAATGAATTGTAAAAAAATGTAAGGAGATGTAGTAAATCATATGAATGTGTAAGAAAATGTCAGGATATATATGGATGTATGGGAATATGTAAGAAAATTTAAGAAAATATATAAAACGATAGAACCTGTAAGAAAATCTACGGAAATATGATAATATGTAATACAATGTACGAAAATTTATGAAAATGTATGAAATGTATGGAAATGCATGAAAATGTATGCAATTGTAAAAGAATATACAAAATTCATCATTATGTAAGAAAATTTAGAAAAATGAGTGAATAGATTTAAAAATGTAAGAAAATTTTAGAGGATGTACGAAAATGTAAGCAAATATAAGAAAATGTTTGGAAATGTAAAAAACTATGTAAGAAAACGAGAGAAAACGTAAGAAAATGTAAGAAAGTGTCAGAAAATGTAAGAAAATGTTTTAAAGTGTGTTGATATGTAAGAAAGTGAAAGAAAATATTGACCTTGTAGGAAAATGTAATAAATTTTTCGAAAATATATGAAAATATGAGAAATTTTAAGAAAATATACGTATATGTTAGAAAATGTAAGGAAATGAATGAAGGAAAATGAAGGAAAATGTAAGAAAATATAGAATAATGTGATGAAAATTTAGAAAATTTAAGAAATTATATTAATATATAAGAAAATATATGAGAGCGTTAGAAAATGAAATAAAATGTGGGAAAATTAAACAAAAAGTAAGCGAATATTTGATAATATAAGAGAATGTGAGATAATGTAAGAAAATGAGAGACATTTTAGCAAATAAAAATATGTAGAAAAGTGTGAGAAAATACAAGAAAATGTAAGAAAATGTATGTATATGTAATTTTTTTTTAAAAAATATAAGAAAATTAATATAATGTGAATATTGTGGGAAATCGGAAGAAAATGTATGAAATTTATTTAAAATGTGAACAAGTTTAGAAAAAAATCGACATTGTCCCACATTTTCTCCATTTCCCTACGTTATCTCATATTTTCCACATTTTCTTACATATCCTCACATTTTCCTACATCTACTAAATTTTCACTCACTTTCCGAAATTTTCTTACTTCTTCTTACATTTTTTAACTTTTTTTACATTTCCAAACATTTTCATTCATTTGCTTGCACGTTCTCATATTTTCTCACATTCTATTTTATTTTCGTTTATGCCACTATATTTAATTCCCAAATTTTCATTAATTTCCTTTCAATTTCTTGCATTTCTTATGTTATACTACATATGCTAACATTTCCCTGAACAATCTCATATGCTTCACACTTTCTTACATTTTCTTTCATTATCATGCAATTTCAAACCTTCGCTTTTTATCTTAAATTCATTCACATTGTCTATCAATTCTTCATTTTTTTATTTCTCATACATTTCTAAGAATGTCAGAAAATGTATGAGAATGTATGGAGAGTTTGTAAATGGAAGAAATGTTATAGAAAACAATGGAAATGGAAGTAAATAAATAAATTTATATTCAATGTAAGCAACCGAGAAAACATGTTGGATAGTGGAAGAAATGTGAGGCAATGTGAGAAATGTGAAGCGAATTAGAAAATTCGTGAAAATATAAGAAAATATGAGCAACTGTAAGAAATTGAGAGGAAATTGACGAAAATTTACGGAAGTTAATCAAGTGGAAAAATTGAATAAAATGTGAGAAATACTAGAGGACATGAAAAAGGTGAAGAAACGTAGGGAAAAATAAAATAAAAAACAAGAAAATGCCTGTCTGAGAATGAGAATCAAAGCAATCGAGAGGAAATAGAAGAAACATTAAAAAACTGTAGGAAATTGTATGAAAATGAAGGAAAGATCACGAAATGGTAAACGATGAATGAACTTGTGTGAAAAATTCAGAATAGATACGAAAACGTTGAAAAATATGATATAGGGCAAGAAAATATATGGAAATGAGTGTAAACAAAATAAATTTAAGAAAATGTACGCAAATGTTAGTGAGTGTAGAAAAAAAATAAACTGTAAGAAACTGTAGGGAGGTATATGGAAATTTATGAAATTTTATATCATGGAAGAGAGGTAAGCAAAATTTAGAATTCAGATGTAAGAATTCATGAAAAGGTAAGAAAAAAAGGAACATGAAAATAAGTGATAAAGTGTAATAAAATGTAAAATGTATACGAATAGAAATGAAAAGGATTAGAAAATTTATGGAAATGTATGAAAGTGTAAATAAATATAAGAAAAGTTGCAAATTTATATAGATGTATGGAAATGTATGAAAATATAAGAAAATGTAAAATAACGTGAGAAAATGTAAGAAAATGTAGGAAAATGTAAGAAAATGTGAGAATATGTAAGAAAATTTAAGAAATGTAAGCAAATGAAGAAAATGTAAGAAAATGTAAGAAAATGTATGAATATGTAAGAAAATGTTAGAAATTGTGAGAAAATATATAAAAATTAACGAAAAATAACAAAACGTTAGAAAATGTAAGAAAATATAAGGAAACGTAGGAAAATGTAAGGAAAAGTAATACAATGTAGTAAAATATATATATATATATAAGAAAATAAATTAATGTGTCAGAAAATGTAGGATAATGGCGGAATAAAAGTGTAATAATATTAATGAAAATCTACGAAAATGGGAGAAAATATACGACATTGTAGGAATACATAAAATGTGCGAAAATGTAAGAAACTGTCTGGAAATGCATGAAGATGTAAAAGATGTAAGAAAATATATGAAAATTTAGGAAAATATAAGAAAATGTAAGAATGTATATGAAAATGCAAGAAAAAATTTGAAAACGTATGAAAATGAATGTAAATGTTTGAAATTTAAGAAAATGTAAATAAATGTAAGAAAATGTAAGAAAATTAATAAAATGGATGACAAAGTAAGAAAATGTAAGAAAATGTAAGAAAATGTAAGAAAATGTAAAAAAAATGAAAATATAAGAAAATGTGAGAAAATGTATGGAAATGAATGCAAATGTAAAATTTGGAAGCAAATGTATGCATATGTAAGAAAATGTGAGAAAATTTAAGACAATGGAAGGAAATGTATGAATATATGTGGAAATGCAAGAAAATGTGTGACACCTCATTATGATAGAAAATGAAAGAATATGTAAGAATATTAGAGGAAATGTAAAAAAAAAGGAAATATGAGTTAAATTCAAGAAGGATTTGAAGATTTAAAGGATTTACAATTTATTTAGGTATGATGACATGTTGACAAAAAAACAGAAATATCAGAATAAACAGATGATAAGTACCAAATCTTCGTCAGCGTGAGCTGTTCTGAAGACAACATTTGCTACTTAGGTGAATTTATTATTAACTTGAAACTAGGGTTGAGGAGTAAGGACCAACCGAACGGACATTGTTGGAGGACATCCTCTACTCTCCACTTTTAATCGGTCGAGACAGATGCAAGCATTACATTGGGCCATCAATTTAAGAAAATAAGCAGAGTAAGTCTGATCACCGACATTTACTTTATCATGACTATCTAGTGTTTCAACTGTCATTTAATTAGCTTAAGAGCAGAAAATGTCCGACATGAGGTTGTCTATATATTACTCACACAATTGTTTGGCGTACGATGGCACCAATTTGAAACTAACTGCATAGTTAGAATGACTAATTAACATATGCACACAGGAAAAAAATTTTCAATAAGTCATAATCAATGTGTACACTAAATGGACTGATTTCTACATGAACAAGATAATTGGAAATTTGAGCTTGTGAGGCGATGGAATAT